>JANJYP010047769.1:0-14596 GCA_024605115.1 Rastrelliger brachysoma | reverse complement strand
ATGCATGTTACAGCCCTGACACAGGCTAGATTTTTGGATATATTTTGTCTCTGTTTCCACATCATATCCTTGAGAATGTCACATCTTAATCGCCATGGTAGAAAATCAAATGACTATTTTTCCATTACTGAACAAAGCAAAGGGATGGGAAGAAATGGTGGCTTCATCCTCAAAGTACAGAGACATCAGATTGTCATGTGCCCTGTGAAAGCCTTTCCCCATGAACTCCTCTAAGGACAACATGTCTTTTAACGCTATATTTAAAATTTTCAAATTGACATGGAGTCTGATTGAGCTTCCAAAAGCTCTATCCAGGATAAAAAAAAGTGAATACAGAGGATCAATTATGGATGATTCACTGAGATAGGGAGTTATTTCCACATCAAAAATATGAGAGTTGAAACAGTTATTCATCTCTGTGAAGAATCTGTGTCAGACAGAGCTGGCACATTGATGTCTACTGTACCTAAATCCTCACACGAGTAGCATTCATCAGTGCAGTGTTAACTCATTGCAGTTGCGTTACAAACCACTATTCACACTTTGTGCCAGTGCCAGACAAGATTTCTGGTCTGTGCTGTCAAGGGGGGAATATACAGCCTGTGGGACGTTTAGATGTTCATATTTGCTCAAGCAGCCACAAAAGCAGATTGACAGATGGATATGCTCCTTTGTGCTGGTGTTAATTAGCTGTTGGACCGACAAGGCCAAGGGAGGAAGAGTCGGGGATATACGAGTATTGGTTGGTGCTATTAATTAAAAAAAGACAAAAAAGCATTTGTGGCAAGAGATTGGCTTTTATTGACACCTTTTAATTGTCTTGCTTTTAATTGTATGGGTATGTATTCACCTTCTTGTAGATATGTCAGTCAGTATTTAAAGGAGAGCGTATATGCCTACATAATAGTTATAATTAGTTTGTTATAATCAGATAATGCACATAGATTATGAGCAAACGCAATCTAGGTTCTATGAATGAATATATGGGGCACTACTACTGTATTTGGCATAAATGTCTTTTTTTTCAGTATGCTGTGGAATGCTTTATCACGCTGGGCATTAGGACAGACAGTCAACAGGACGAAGAGCTTTATGTTAGCAGCCATAGTAACTTCAAAGCTCATAAAAAGCCCATTACTAGTGTTCCATGCAACCCCCGGTGCTCAGTCAGCTACAAGCATTCAGCTGAGAAAAGCTGGTGAGACTGATTCAGTCTCAGAGACACCCTGTGTAGCAGAGCGGCAAGATCATCACAACAACCCACACCTTGAGTATCCAGAGACAGGGAGAAACTCTGGTGTCAGCAAATGTCTCTACCGCCTCCACAAAAAGACCCCACAAGAAAATGCCCCCGAGAAATTGTCTGACTTGTACCGTGAAGATTTCACATAATGAAAAGTTAGGAGCCAAGTTCAATTTTGCTTAAATATGTCTTAGGGATCTGAGAATTAGCAGATCTAATATGGAAGTCACTGTCAGGATTTGACAGTCGTAGTGTAATGCTGAAGGCTAAACATAGGGAACTCAGAAGATGGGGCCATGGATGTGTGCTCTGCTGCCCAAAATCACCCTCCTATTTTAATACTAGGAGGTCTATTGATGGAGCAGCAGCTGAGTTATATAGGAGGAACATTAAGAGCTGCTTTACACTGAAGTTATCAAATAAAGTGTAAAACCAGGGTAAGAAAAAAGAACTCCAAACACATTTAATTTAAAATGGTGAGTTTTGCTTTTGGGAAACATATTGTTTGCTTTATTAAAATAAAGATTAAATTAGATATATTTTACATGGACACTAACACAGTTTTCATATGTGTGAGACAAAAGTGAAAGAAACTGAAATGGGTGTGAAAGAAAAGGCCAGACTGAAACATCCCAGGATTTCTCTCCTATTAAATGAGAAAATAAGAGGGTTGTAATTTTCTGTAAGTTGGCATCTCACTTCATGTCAGTGGATTAAGAAATTAATGAAAAGTGGCTAGTCAATCTGACACTTCTAAATTAAGAAGCAAGTATCCAAATGACAAAATTCAAAGAGGGAGAATGAGGTAGAGCATAAATAATTGGCTGGGGAATTTTTTGACAGAATGAGAAGTGAATAACGTGGCAGCTGAGGAGAAGAGAGTGAAAACAGAGTAGGCAGTGGATGCTTCAGGCAATGCCATCTGTGGGTGGATCTGCAAAGGCTACATGCCACACACCTGTGTGGGACTGCCTGGGAGATAAGGCCCTCAGCACAATGGCCCTGTGGCCACCTGTGCTGCCAAACAGGTGCACAGCCCAGCCAATTAAACTATTAGACAAACACAGGCCTCTGGGAGCAAATTAGCAGGCTGCCCAAACATCACAGGAAAAACAAAAAGCAATGGTAAGCACTCACTGTGAAGAACAACAACACTTTGATGGTGAGACTTTGCTTTTGGTGTATAGAATTAAGTTTAAGGCTTAACAAAACAAAGCACTGGTTTGATCATCACCTATATGTAAAATATGCACAGAAGACGTTTTAGGGAGAATGGCTAAATATACTGTAGTTATCATATATCCATCCAAATTGTATTAAATCTTATATAGCTCTGTAGAGGTCTGGTACCATCAGTCCCTTTATGTAATGTGCCCTAAATCTTAATGCAGAGGGTATTTCTGATGTACACTTTAAGTGCGAGCAAATTAAAAACAAATTAAAAGAGTCTTGTCTCATTAACATACATTTTCAATCATCTGTCATATGCTGACAAACTCTGCAACTCTCTTGAATCCTGACAAAGATGAGATTACTTAGGTCAAGAATATTGGTAAATTTAATAATGTTAATATATTTATACATGAACCAATATGAATTAAAGTCCAGATATGCATTATTCCAAGGATTTCTAGCCACTTAGGATATTTTAGGATATTTTTCCTCATAATCATCATTTTAATACATAAAAGATTGTCTTATAAGATGTTTTTCTGGCCTTTTCAACTATGAGAAAACTCAAATTAAAAATAATCATCTACATTGGCATTTCTGCTAGAAGGGGAGTATGTCTCCATAATGGGAAACACTGTTCAATATAATAAACTGTGAGACACAATGAGAAATATGAAAGAATGGAAAGATGTTATGCAAAGTTTTTGCATGTTGTACACAGCCTCATTATTACTTGGTACAACTTTTTCCACTTTGCTATTTTTTCAGGTATGGTTGACCATAAATGACCAAGATTATCAATACCACAGGAAGGGCAGCTGATCATTATTCTGTGGCATGAATTAAAACAAGCATGAATGCATTGCTCCATCCTCCACTTCATGGTTATTTTCAGTATATGATAACATACCGTACAAAGGTTACATTAACATAGTGGAGTCAGAGGAGTAGCAAACCAAATGTGGTTTTCTTGTGTGTTGTGATCCATGACAATTAAGTGCATTCATATTAATTAGGAGAACCCTTATCCATGCCTCAAGAAATAATCAGTCCCTTTTCCCAGGAGAGGAATAATAAGAGGCGTGAAGATGAGCAGGGGACCGGTGTCAGGCAACACTTACACAGTCTTTGTCACACACCCAAAGGTGCCTATATGGACATGGCCATCCATGGGAGGCCATTTCTCCTTAAAGCATTGCTCCCTTACATGCTGGTCAAAGGTTCAGCCATTTGAAAACACCCACAGGGCAGACCTGGCCTCACTTACATCCCCTCGGCACCAGTTGGCCTTTTAGAGTGGAAAGGCTGCCTTGGCTCCCCACAGCTCACTGGAGCCTGTGGAGACTGACTTCAGAGCCCTGCAATCACTCGAGGGATAATTACTTTGCTACTTGGCTATTCATTATACCACATAACATACTATACTATAACATACTAGATATAAAATGTGTATTAGTGTTAAGCTCAGTACATTATAAATATACCTTCTTTTCTATATACACTGCTAATATCACCCATTCACCATCTGTATACCTTTGTATACTTGGCATGAATCAACTTGTCATATAACTGACCCCCATAGTTAGACATGATGTGAAAGAAAATACCCATCCATGGGGGGATTCAACTATAATGCTGGCACTAACACAGAGATTAAATAAATGCTAATCTGGAGCCATGCTGGCAGGTCATTGCTCTGTACCCAGGGTCAACATAAAAAGTATTCCATTAATCCAATAACCATTCACTATGCACGATTTATTGATTCACGTTACGCAACAGCTCTTCTGCATCGGGCCAGTAAATAACTTAGAAGATCTGCTGTCACTAAGGATTCCTTTGCACAAGTGGGACTAAATTAAAATTGAATATCTCATTTAAAGGAGAGAAGGCAAAGAATTTGGTTAACTAGTGGAGAAAAAGCTTTCAAAATCAGCAAAGTGTCATAATGAATGCCTCAATCAAAAGCGGAATAGGAATGGCTTGGGAAATAAAGATAAAATTTCACTAATAATAATAAAATTATGATAATAATAATCAAATAAATAGTTTTATATGGATTTAAAAACCAAATAAACACATTAAGTGCAGGCACTGTTCATTTTTAGTTTGGGTAGATTGAAGGCAGATTGTACGCATGACACAGAGTCGATCTCTGGGTGAGTGCCACACGCTTATTAAGGTCTCAGAATGCCTGGCTTTTTGTTGTGGATAACTAGACTTCCTATCTATTAGGGCTTAATGGACAGAGTGGTTCCAAATGACAGACACACTGCCAATGACTATAAGCTTGTGCTTGTTTGGCCAGCTGCATCATGGGTCGTAAAAGTTATGTGTCTTTAATGTTTGACTTTGCCATCAAGTCTTATCAAAGTCCGATGAGGTTCACTTTCCTAGATGCAAATAGAAATAGCTGGTTTCAAACAGATAGCTCTGATCAATATACATTTAGAGGTGCATCTAAGGAATGAGGTACATTAAAGTTCCTCTTCTTAATTGTAAATAAACAGAAGTGGAATGAACTGGGTGCACTGTTGAGAGTAAAAATACATTTGTGCTGATGTTTAAGGTACATAAAATATATAAAAAAGACCTTATTTAGTCCATATAACTTCCTGTCAAAATCTGTCTAAGTTATGTTTAGATCTAGTTAAAAACCCCTTTCCAGATATGCAAATTATGTTCTACAGAAACATAACTATTTGCACTCACCCACAGAGCTTTGTAAGATAAGTAAAAAGGTTTATGTATACCCAGTGTGCCTACATTATCATTCAGTCCAAGCTGTTGGGTAATCCCCTGTATTTAGAAGGCTTGCCCTACTGTTCCCCATATATAATAAAGGGATTTTTCAGTCTGGTCAGGCTGACATGTAGTTTAATGTACTAAGACACATTTGCTGTCTAAGACATGTTTTGGTATGTTTTCAGTGTAAATAGGTTCAGACGTGAAACCAAATAGATGTTTAGAAGTAATTGAATATATAATCAAAAAATTATTATTTTTATTTTACATTAAAAGTTTACAACATTGCAATTATTGTCTTAATCATCCAATAATCCACTTCTAATAATCTCAAAAAAATATATATGTTTAAATAATTATTTCAGTCTTTCTTCTTAATTCTCCTTTTGCTCCATAGGATCCTACTTTTTCATTTGCAAGTGCAAGTACAGTATTTCCAGTAATGCATCTGTTGTACTGTATGTGTGCAATATTTTCATGTACAGAGAAAAAAAAAGAGTCTGCCTTGCTAAATGATGTGTTTATGTCAATTATGTTAAGGACTGATGTTGCATAGCCAGCTCAACAGCGTGACTCTGTGTAGTATTTGTTTTTAATAGTTACGAGGAAAATGGGGCCCTCTTTTGATTGTGATTAGTCTTCTAGCATTATGCTCAAAGAAATGGTTTGAGCTATAAAATGTGTATATGGAAATAGCTCCCAGCTAGAAAGTCTGCAGTGTGTGAAAAGAGCTTGAGTCACTGACCTGACAGGGTTACTTGTGAGAGACACTCTGAGGGACTCCAGGCAATTAAGCAGCTTGTCCTCTGTGATGCCAGAACGCAGCTCATGGACGTATTCTTGGGATGAAAGTGTACATTCATGCTTGCTGTTCCTTAGTCCACCCTGCACACAAAATATCAACAGACATTTATGAGATTATCATCCAAAACTATGACCTCAACAACAATGGTAATCAATAACAAAAGTAAATTGTGAAAGACACAAAGTTGTCAAGTTACACTTGTTAAATGTGTTTCTGAAGGGACAAATAATGAACAATTATAGTTCAAAGAATGAGAGGAAACCCACTCTTACTTATATACTTTGAGAAGCATTAATTTTTAAAAGGCTATATTCTGTCTTTCAATAAGAGGGTATGGAAAAAGCTCAAGCACACAATGAAAAGGATATTTATTGCTTAGTAAGTCCTTTGTGTTCAAAGTAGGTGCAGGTGTTTGATCAAGTATAAGCAGTATGAAGGACTTAAAATTTGGCTTCTCACCAAGGTGTTTGTGATAAAAAAAAACCTGGCCAAAACATTTGTGTACCAGAAAGAGGATGACTGATTGAAATGTCTAGAAATGTGTTGGCCAACTTCTCTTTTTCTCAATCAGCCAAGACTCTAATGATAGACAATATTCACTGAGTGCCAAGCACAGACTCCACAGTACATGCTATCTGCAGCAGCTCATGCTAGAAGTAAATGGATTCTTGTGTATAATCTCCAGAGAGGTCTCTCGGGACATGTTGCTACACTGATGCTTACACAATGAGACTACCTATTGGCAGCAATATACACAGTTACACCACAGCAGGGAAACACACATTTATACATCCATTTCCCAGCACACACCGAAGTCATCTCTTTATACTGCACTGAGCTACAGCTTGAAAGTTACTGACAGATTGAATCCATTGGAGGTCTGACAGTGCATCCATGTAGTGCAGTAGGCAACATAATTTTTGAGGACTTACAAATTGATTAATTTGACTGCATTGTTTTATTCCCTGTACAAGTTCCAAGAATATTTCTGTGTTATACTGTTGTCAAAATAAGCTATATTTCAGGTTGGGGTTGTGTAAAGGTACTATGTAAAGACAAAATGTGGAGACATGCAGTAGAAATAGCATGAGATATGCCTGAACCAGACTGCTAGGCCAAATCATTTTCACTCTGTTCATCCCTGGACTGCTGGTTCCCCACAAAGTGAACTGTGCTAATAGGCAGTTAGAGAAGTAATAAGCTAGCTCATTTATCTGGAGAAAAGAGAGGCCTGCTGCTCTCCTGCAATACACAGTCAACTTGAAATAACTTCTTTTTTTGTTATTTGGGGTTGAAACAGCAGAAGAAGTCTTACAAGGGCAAGCTACCAATAATTATGTGCTTTAGGTGTAAACTGAGCTGGTCTTTTGACTGGCTCAATAATGACAAAAAGTATTTATTTGACAAAGACTGCCATAAAAATCCCATTGCTCATCCTGCAGGGGTGATTGCTGCTAATCAGTGGGAGCAGAATATTGCACACCTTGTCTCTTTAGACTTTTTTTTTCAGTGCACTCTACCAGGACTGGTAGAAATTCTAGAGGAAACACTCAAGTGGAAATATAAGCATACAATGTCTAATGTGATCTTAAACAGTTATCATTGTTTGACATTTTTCTACATTCTACTGGTATTCTTGTTAGGAATATGTAAGCCTCTATTTCTTTGTCACTGCTTCATATTTTTTTTCCACAGCTCTGATACGATCCTAGCAGTTGTACAAAAAAAGAAAAAAGTAAAATCTCGAAGGAAGGTAAACTTGAGAGTGTACCTTCACATAATTGAAATCACACTATTCATCTTTTTTCTCAAGTACCAGTGGGTGAATGTGGAGGAGTGACTGACTGACTTAGCTTTTATTTCACTAAATGTAGTTATTAAGTCATAGAGAAGGGCAAGAATCCAACATTACAATTGATATTTTTCAGCTAGTAACTACCTCACAAATCTCTGTTGCACATTTCTTCCCAGCGCAATGTCTACATGATTTTTGGTACTGACTGAATGGCAAGACTCATAAATTGAAGATAGTGATTATAATTAATAAAACTGGATATACAATCTGTGAAAGCTCAGTTACAGTAAAGACTCTTAACAAAACCCTGAGGTAAAATGTGATGACTCTAAGTTTGCAAGATACTCACTTCAAAGTTCAGCCCAGACAATGATGTAACAGCCTTCCCAGAAAAATCAACCACGACAATTAAATTTTCCTGCTTATTTAAGTACTTAAAAATATATTTGCTTTTAATCCATGAGTGGCAGTGCTTATTTTCTGAAGCAGACTCTTGAAATGATTGCTCAAAGAAAAGTTCACGTCATTCATGTTTGACTCACTTAGAAAAAATATTTATAGTCAATGAACCATGACTGTGTGCGTTTTCTGCATCTTTGGGAGCACTAAGTGTTTCTCAGTGTTTCTCTCTTCAGACACACACAATCTTATACTTCCACTTTATTCACTTTGATATGTACAAAGTTCAAGCGATACACATTTTTCAATCGCAGCCCAATATATGTCCATTCCCTCAGTAGAGAGGATTCTCAAATTATTTCAAGGAATCTTACAGAGCTATTAAATGACCTGTACTTACTAGAATCACCCAGGTCACATCTTACCAAAATGGAGTGTGACCTTTATTGGCCAGTTTTTCCTCAATTGTCAATGTATTTTAAAGAAGCTCATTCAGATTGCTCAAAAACACCAGCGACACTTAAGAAGTCTTATGTCCCAAAAACTAGGAACAAATACTATGGCTAGGATGTATACTGTAAAAAATAATATGCAAATAAAACAGGCCTGATGAAGACATAACAGCTAAAGATTAAATGTTTGATATGATATACAACTGTTTGACCAACAAAAACCTAACTGTACAAATGATGTAAATATAGCTGTTATACAAACTTGTACCTTAACTGTATCTGAATAACAGTACCTAACAAAAGTGTGTGAGCTGACCATTAGGCAGCTGCACAGATGTCCCTCACTGGTGCACTGCATAAAAGTCCTCATTAATTTCTTTTAGTAGAATGGGCCTGTAGTACCTCCAGAAGTACCCTTCCTTGTTGAGTAGAAGTCTGAAGCTACTGTCTTCGTTAGACTTCAATGGGGCGATTTCTCCCTGAAGAGGGCCTATCAAAGGTCTAGGACTGTAACTTAAGGAATGTATATCACATGTATCCTAGCATAACATGCCAGGAATGCAGAAAGATACATATAGTCAAAATAAGCATTCATAGTCTTCCAAGAGGTAGGAAGGAAAAAAATAAACAATACCTGACATTTATATTCTCAGGCTGAGCAGTGTTAAGGGACAATGTACTGTGCTACTTGTCCCCCTGAGAATATTATTCTTGATTGCTGCACCAGCTAAAGTCTTTCTGCTGTAGAAAGGGCTAAGTAAAAGTAAGGATTTTCAATACAAACCCCAGGCTGTCTGCAGTAGATCAGTTAAGATGAATAACAAATGCTAAAAGAATAGTTGGGTAGTCAGTAGAGAGGCAATATGTCAGCATTTTGTTGAATAAAACTAGAACGTTGAAGGTAGGTGAGCTGCACTGAAGCCACAGTGGTAGGTCTTTAATCTTATCACCTGACATTCAATCTAGAGCTAGCTTTGGTGGTGTTGGAGCTTAAAGAGGTACTGAACATTAAATGTGTTTTCTGAGTTGTAAATTTACCTATATGACTGTACTATGATGAAACACAGCAATGCTGGTATTAATAGTGTCATTGAGGCGAAATTTATAGAAATCAGTATTTCATGAATTGAAAAGGGCTCAACCTGTCATCCGCTCTTAAAAATTGGCCCCGAAAACAGAGCCAATGCTGACGTAGAGACGACCTTTTGGGAGTTTCTACATCGTGGAATTTATATAAGAGGTAGGATGTTAACACCCATCTCCCCCAGCCCTCAGCTCATTTTCAAATATATGCTGATAGAGACAGTTTTAGCTTCAGCAGCTAACAGCAGTGCTGGCCTGCTCGAGGGAGGGGGGTCTCTCCATCTGCGGTTGTCGGCAAGAGGAAAAGCTGATGGAAAGAGCAGAGCTGAAGAGCTGTGGTCAGACAGGTTCAGTTAATGGCTCTGATTACATCGCAATTTAACGTTTTAACTAACAAGATCTTACCAGCTGGTAAATGCAGGAACAGACAACTGGAGTTAAAGAGCTACAAGACAGAATACAAAATGACTTCAAGCTTGTTTAAACATCGTTGCACTGTTTGTCTTCCTCTCATTATTAATATATGTCACTGAGCAACTCCTGCCTCATTAGCATTTTTCAAAATTATGCAGTGGGTGGAGTTAGGCTCAGACCTAGGGGGGCAGTTACACTTGAAGAAAATGTACTCAGCAACTTCTCAGTTCAAAATTACCCAAAACGTAGACACAGCTGATGAAACTTTAACATTCAACAGTAAATATATGCACGTCCGGCAAAGAAACGGGGACTTAAATAACACAAAGTACAATTTCATCATTGTGATTCAATTTTGGATATAGCTGATTAGGCACCTGCATTTCATTCATGGTAATATATAGGGCAGTGAGAGGGGAAACACATCACCCACTTTTTTTATTTATCTTCTTATCTCTCTGGCAGTTCCCAGCAGGCATGCCATCATGTCCAGAAAAGCTGGAGCTCTGGTTTCACTGCATGCTCTGACCTCTGGAAACCAAAGACACTGACCATAAACTGCTTTTTCATGACCCTAGCCCAAATCAATGGAGTCCTTTGGGATAATATCAACATTACACCACCACACTGGCAGCAGAGAAACAATCTGAGGAGACTGGAGAAAGGGGGTGGGTATTACCTGCTGGCTACTGGGTAATAGTTTTCCTCTTCAGGCTCACAAAAATGGAGAAGAAAATGGTCAAAAAGAGGCCCCAGAGAAAGGTAGCAAGGAGAAAATGGAGGGATGAGAGAGAAGGAGAGATGTTGTGTGGGCAGTGTAAGCAGTGAAATGTAAAAGAGAGAGAGAGAGAGAGAGAGAGAGAGAGAGAGAGAGAGAGAGAGAGAGAGAGAGAGAGAGAAAGAGAAAGAGAAAGAGAAAGAGAAAGAGAAAGAGAAAGAGAAAAAGGAAGACAGAGTATAAGGAATACAGATAATGTATGGGAAAGATACAAAAAGAGAGAGGAGGTCTACAAGGGAGAAAGGGCAGGGCAGAGATATAGGGCATCAGGAGACACTGCAACCTCAACAGCAGTGGACAGACACAGCCTTTTGACCACAGCCTAGAGCCTCATCTCCTGTCGCTTATTGAATCCCCTATTTGTCGATAACAGTATTTCCTGCCAAAGAAAATAGTGCTGGGAGCAATTACTTCCGCGAGCCTGTCAATTTCATTTTGGGGGGTTAGGGGAGCATTGAGGCCCATTCCCTCCTCCTCTATCACCTCTGTCTCCCTTTCTCTGTACCGTGGGGAGTGACAGAGTGCTGTGCCTTCTATCGAGGGCAAGGCAGGGAGACAATGCCAAGGCAGCTACACCTCCACATGTCATCTTCACCTGTAATGAGCCTATAACAAGCTGGCAGCTTCCTCAGTGCCCAGTGCTCTGCACACTCAGGCAGACTGATAGATACATTATTCAGGTTCTTTGTCAGCTTACTGGAAAAACCACATGGCGGCAATGTGTCTGGCCTGGAAGCTTGAGCTGGGAGATAGCTGATTGCCTCTGCTTCTTCTATTCAGTGTGTCTTGCTTCTCCCTCTCCCCCGATCTCTCTCATGCACATACGTATGTGCAATCTTCTAAACAATGTTTCCCCAACTCTTTTATCCCTTACAGTGTTTTGTGAATTAGCAAGTGATGGAAGAACAGAATCGCATTTGTGTCTCATCACAGCATGAGATTAGTGAGCTATGATGATTTGTTTAGATGGCACCCATGAAAGTCATCCAAAGCTTTGTGTCTCAATGTGTGTGCATCCCCTTACAGCTAAGTCATCACACCAATGTATTTATTTCAGTGAAGTGACTTATTGAAGCACTATGTGGTATCTAAACAAGAGTTCAGATCAGCTAATTGATAAGCCTTATTTTGAGAGGGGGCAAAAAAGAGGTTAAAAAATTAAGTGTACAAAAAAGGAATCCCCTCCAAGACATTTAGCAAAAATTACAAAATGGTATTCTTACGTAGCCAAGGACTGATTGTCCACACACTAAATTCACCATAACAAACTTTTTTGTTTTGTGGGGTTGGAACTAACAATTATGTTTATTTTAATTATCATTTAATTTGCTGATTATTACAAATGACCTTTGTATTTCTCAGAGTCTGTGCTAATGCCCAAAACTGAAAGATAGTTTACTATTATTTATTACACAGAAAGATTCAAATTCTCATCTTCAGAAAGTTGCATCCTGAATATTTGTCACGTTGGCTTAAAAATGATTAGTTGAATGAATAGTTGCTCAACAATTTTCTATTTTTTGACTGGAATCAGTTCTACTAATCAATTTATTATGGCAGTTATACAAGAGCTGCAAGCATGTTGTAACTCTTTCGTCCTTTCTTGATGATTCAATGTGAGTAAGAACATCCAACTGTTTACAGAAACACCTTGAACGCTGGGCTGCATGTGTGGGATTAGAGATATGCAAGCACACATTCTAAACACCTGATGGTGTTATTGTGATATTTTTGACATAAGAGAGGCCTTTGCTTGGCAGATCTTAAAAGAAAACTCAAGCAACTTTATTCAACATTTTCATATCACGTCTACAACACTGTCCTTGGGAAGTAGTGAAACAAAACATATTAAAAGGCACACCCCCACAGGCCCTTGCCCCGACTCACACCTAAAAAGTTATAGACAAAAAGAAACACAATAATGAAAAGTTTAATTACTCTCTCTTTGTGTGTAATTAATAATAAAAATTACTACCGCACCCCACTGGTCTTTGTAGAAAAAATAATACAGATACAATCTAAGTAATTAGTACAGATAGAATCTGAGCAATTAGTGCATATCAAGCTGCATGATAGCCTTGTTCTAACTTAATTTCCTGCTCATTAAGAGTTAGTAAGGAAAGACACCAGAACAGGTAAAAGACAGTCTACAGACAGGTGGATCTAAATGTCACACATCTCATCCTTTCCCCTGTGACATAAACATGACCTATGAGTAACACAGTCAACACAGCTGTGCACATAAATAAGGTTTGCACACAGAAACACAAACACGCACACATGCATCGTGTTACATAAATGAGCAATCATACATTAAATGCAACCTAAAGTTTGGCATGTGTTGGCAGCAGCAGTGNCAGTCAACACAGCTGTGCACATAAATAAGGTTTGCACACAGAGACACAAACACGCACACATGCATCGTGTTACATAAATGAGCAATCATACATTAAATGCAACCTAAAGTTTGGCATGTGTTGGCAGCAGCAGTAGTAAAGGTCAACGGGAACACGGATCAGTTGAGATGCTTGCTGGACAATGAGTTTTCCCTAGCCCTACTTAAAGGACAGAGTCCTGCTGCCGGCAGATAAGGCATTTCATCTAACCACCAGGGCACAGGGCTCCCAGCTCAGTGGGGGATTTCCCACCAGACCATGTGGCCAAGAATTTCACCCCTTTCTCTCCTCTGCCATGTTCAACTCATCCTCGTTACATGTGCTTCATTTCTTACATTAATATCTGTCTTTCCTTGTCTCATTCTGTCCATTGTGAGGTGTTTTCGAACCTTGGGTGACAGCCACAAAGAAATACATGTATATCTGTACACACCAGGGGCTTTTTCTTCTTTTTCTGTTTATTTTCTTCCTCTATCTTCTGCCCATTGTGGTCAGAAAACAAAATCTGCAGACAGCTTTATTCTCTCATGTCTGTGTAACTACAGCATGCTGATAACACTGACACAATTAGGCCTACAACATTCTCTCAGTAATCAGGCCAGTGACATTACATCTTGTGTCCAGACAACACAAGCTCACTGCCACAGAGCAGCTGACTGAGAAGAAAACAACAAAAAAGAAACAAGGAGGTATTGGACAGACACAGCTTGAAAATAAAACTGCAGGGATCACTTTATAAGATACACTGGGCAGTGGCCAAGGCATCATGGCGTTTGTGTGGGCATATGTGTGCTGATCCCCAAAGTCTGGAGTAAGAACACCCAGTGGCAACAGCAACTACGACCAAAGGATATTAAACAATTTCATCCCCTTTTTTATTTTGACACAAAAATGCACAGAATAATTTGTAATGATAATTCAATTACAAGCATGGTTGTGTTCCCTCTGTAGTTGTGTGTAATAGGTGTGTATGTGTATGCATAAATAAATTGAAAGGTCACATAAAAAAAATACGGAACAACTCAACCATGGAGTTGAATAGATAGGAGATTTATTTATTCAGAAGTAGAATTTATACAGGGATATGTTTCAATTAAAGAAAGGCCATGTACAAAAGAATGAAGGATAAGGAAAAAATGCTTTCCATAACTTGAAACATCAAGAAATTCAACAGTTACACGCAAAGAACTAAAACATTTCATTGGCCATATCAGCAGCAATCTGGACAGCTGAATGGAAATATTATCTTTACACAAGGTTGCATCTCAAATAAAATGGTCTGAGGTTTTTCCTTATAAATAGCATAATGACAT
>JANJYP010047766.1:0-12171 GCA_024605115.1 Rastrelliger brachysoma | reverse complement strand
ACAGGGATAGATAGAGAAATAGGTGGCTAGATAGAGAAAAATAGAAAGTGACACAATTGCATAGGAAAGGAAGTACAGGTAATGATGTTAAGATGGGCCACAGGTGTCCTTTGGACAATTACAGAGCATCAACAGCTAGAGAAGTGGGCCCGAGCTGGCTTCAAGAAAATAACAAAGGAAAGATGATGAAATAGAACGATGATGCAGCCTGAATCATTGTATGTAAAATGAAAAATCGTGAGTGTACCTTAAAGAGGGAAAAGCAAGCCAGGCCATCCATCTGACAGAATATAAACCCAAGAAGAAAGTGTGGGTGTGGATAAATTAGTTCAGATGAAAGCCGGCAGCATTGATTGTGTTTGAGTACTCATTATGTGACTCACTTAGAAGAGATCCCAGCCCATCCTTCATTATCCAAAACACAAAGCATGACATCCACGTGAATTCTGTTCATCCAGTGCAGAGATACAGAGAAAATGCACAAATTCAGGGACAAAATTTTAATGGACTGCAGTGTTGGCCAACATCATGGTCAACGGCTGTGTTTTTGTTTGAAGCAGCTGCTCGTGGTAGCACATCACTTTGAGAGAAATGATTTTGACTCTGGGCACCTCTTAAGCTTTGAGCAGCACAGCAAATAAACACCACACACAAATTCTGTGTGTACCTCATAAGAGCCAAAAGGACACATAATGCAGGAAAAGAAAGATGAATTAGGATATAAATGTATATACTTTGCCATAATGCTTTCCATTCATCAATTTAAAGAGACTTCAGTAAGGCAATACAAATGATACGCTCTGAAAGTGTTTTGCATTTAGTTCACATTTACACTTTGCTTTAAAAATTTAATGTGTAAACATGTGCTTTTAAAATACTTACTGTAGCATACACAAATAAATAACCCTTTTTTCTTTAAAAAAGAAATAACACTAAGGAGTCCCTCACAGAATATGAATGCATTTATTTGACCTGCTGTATTATATGGAGCTTTAAATGAAACTTATCGCTTAAACTACAAAGTCAAATTTACAATTGTGAAAAAAGATGTGTAAATGTATAAAAAAGAACAGCATATTCCAAGATAGCAAAGTGGCCCTTAAGTGCTAACTGTACTTCATTGTAAACTGTGTTGACACCATGCACTGTGAAACACACAAAAATATACAGAACTTTTCCCATTATATTTCATTGCCCTTCAGAAAATAGCAACGTTAGCATAGGTCAGTGTTTTAATTAAAACTCTAATGAGTGCCATGAATGGTCCAAGGACTCCAAGGCTGATTTGTGACAAAGTAATAAATTACATACAGTAATGAATATTTTCAATTACGACTGGTTGACAAAATCATGAGCCTCAGTGGGTACAAACTATACAGACTTCCTCCAACACCTTAGATTGGATCTAATGTGGAAGCCAGCAATGTTTTCTGTTTGTTTTTGTACGCACTTTCATTTATGGTCTTGCAAACAAACCACAACCCCACTTCGATGCATGCAATGCTGTGCTGATATGACAAGAGAAGGAGGTAAAAGTCCAACTGGGTCTCTCCTGTCTTGACCTAGTTACTATATGATGGTTTGCATCATTAACTGCAACACAGTTATTCAGACATCAAAGCTTTAGGCAGACGCAAGACAGCTACTAGATTTTCTTGTAAGGGGGCAAGTTGAACAACACATTTAAAGAAATATGCAATAATATATAGTCCTGACAAAATAATTTAATTAACAGAAAACTAATCAGCGGCAACTCTGTTAATTGTTTGACATTTTGAATCATTTATTAAGAAAACTGCTACTTTTCCAGTTTGAGCTTCTTCAGTGTGATAAATAGTTGGTTTATTCATGTTTTTTTTAAGTTTGAGTTTTGTACTAACAAGCTTGAAATATGGAATATGTTAACTTGAGAGAAGTTAAAGCATACACTTTCAAAATGTTCAGACATGTTATACATAAAATAATTAATCTTTTAATTAAACAATTGTTTTCTTCCCTAATATTGTATTTTGGTTTATATTCCAGTGTAGTCTTCATGACAAGAAAAAGATGAGAAAAAGTTTCTTGATACAAAAACTTTTTTAGATATAATGTAGAGAATAATAAAACACACACTAACTTTAAAAAGTAAACTGAAGATTTTTTCATGGACTTTTACTTTGGATGGTCAAGGATGCTGTAGATTAAAAATAGAAAGTGTGTATAGGTGTGTGAGGGAGATGAAGAAACACAAAAATCAAAGAACGTAGAAATCAAAGCAACTGTTACAGTATAGGCACCAGTGTGTGAAACACTGTGGCCAATCAGCCATGGGTCAGCAGCTGCAAACACACAAAGAGATGTAAGGCACTGTATGATGTTGTGATGACATTTAGATGATATTTCCATGGACAAAGTTAAATTTAGCTTGAAAGCTATATTCCAGCTCTGAACTTGATGGTCTTTAAAAGTCAATTTAAATCAGGTACTTTGATGAATGGGGGTGTGGGCTTCTGACATATTTCTTTATTCAACCTATAGTATAGTATGAATTGTTGCCTTCATGCCAATAATTGAGTCATTTTTTTCAATTGACTCCTTTCTGTCAGGTACTTAGAACATTAATGGTAAAAAAAAATTGCTGTTCTGATATTAATATCAATGCGTAATTATTTTTTAAATACAATAAATTCATTTTACAGTTAAGTGTGAATGTATGCACAGAAGGAAAGTGCATAATGATCTGTCATCTCTCACAAAAAATACTATTTACACTTCCTATTAGTCCATAGGGCTATTTTACCTTCCATAGAACATGGCAATCCTAAAATTGACTTGATGATATCATTACATCCAATTTTCTTTGGCTATTATTATACCTCATTTATAAAAGTTCTGTCACTAACCTTATTCTGGGGCTTTAATTTCCAACTCAATTAGATTAGAGTGAAGTATGACGGAGAACGTCAAATTTTTGGGCAGCGGGATTCAGACATTTTTGGCTGACAAATTTCCTCTCTGGCGTGGTATGTGTGATATGGGAAATACCTTTTCTTAAATACTGCCATCCATTTTCAGATTTCTGTTTCATATTTGATTTTTTTTTAAACGTCTTATCCCTCAACTGCTTAACTCAGTTGAAGTCTGCCTTAAAACTTTTTCCTATTTTCTTCAAGTTTCTTGTAGTAGCTGTAACAAATGCTGTACTCAACGATTTCTCTCTCATCTAAGAGGTTTCAATGTTCTTTTACTGATGAGATGAGAGATGAGATGAAATGAGAGAATATGGTGCTTATTCTAAGGATCTTCACCATGGTGAGAAATTGTGGCTAATTTCTAAGAATGAAAAAGAGCACTGCACAAATCTTACCCTAAGCCACAGAGACATGAAAAAACAATCTGCTTCAACTGGTCTGATGGGCCTTTGAATCAATCTGTCTGGTGAGTAATAATGACAAAGCTGGAGGTAAACACTGCACTATATGAGCAGTCACAGTCTGTGATTCCACATCTGAGAGAGAATTACTTCACTCACCTGCAAAGTCAAATGGTGTTTACTTGAATTCAGCAATGATCAGCTTGATTTACTTCAGTTCACAGACTTCAGTGAGCTCAGAACATCTTGTAAAGACACACAAAACTAACAAATGTACTTCATTTGGACCTGCTGACATTGTTTTGCCACAAATATCACTCTTCTATTCAGCCAGTGTTTCCTACCTGCTGCTCATCTACCTCTAAACCATTACTGGAAAAAAATGTTTTGGATCTCTCATTGATTTCTTGGAGTATTTGCTCAGATTTTGGTTCTCTTATAGAAATACACCCACAAATACCCTCAAACAGATCTTTGATACAGAGGGGGGTAGAGAGATACTTTGAAAGCCCTCACTGATTGTGTCTCTGAATCGATAGTGCCACCATTTCAACATAAAAGTAGAGTGCCTGGCTCTCAGAACTGAATGACACCCTGCCATGCTTTGTCCTGTGGGACACTTCCATCTGCTCAAAAAGCAATATATCCTTTGACTACTGATTACTTACAGCCAAAAATCTGTACGGGGGAAGTGAGGGAACACTAAATGTATGTTATGTTCACCACAGTGATAAACACACACATTAAAGAGGACATCCTACTTAGAAAGAACTCATTGTTTCAAGGCTCTTTTTGTTACAGTTTGTCTTGTTAGTTATTCTTTATTTGTCATGCAGAACTTGGATGAAACAGCTTAACCAAATACTGATAAAGGTAATTACTATATTATATTACTGACGTAATGGTGCCATAATAGGAACAGCTCAGTATCCCTCAGAGAATTACTTTCATATCAGACGATTCTCAATGCCTCACAATTTACATCCAGTGCCAATAAAGGAATTGGCCATTTGCTCCCCTGAACAGCAATTGCCCATTCAAACCTTAGCAATCATGGGCCCAGCTGGCTTGCAGTTTTAATTAACTAAATAACTAATTTCTCAATATGCTGAAGCAGTGTGCATGGGGATACACAGTGTAAAAGGTTTGGAGGGTGGTGTCCGTTTTAAAGCTTTTCAGAGGCCAAAGACACAAGAAGAAAAGCATGAGGAAAAGATTTTACACTGTTTATTTGTGCTAACGTAGGCTGCAGTTGTTAAAATACTGTCTGGCTAACTAGCTAATGAGGTTCAGGCTATGTAAGCTAGCTCGCTACTGCTGAAAAAATATGCTAGCAATAGTTGTTATTTCAGCGGATATGACATGCTTTTATCCATCTCTGTTGAAAACTGAGGACCTCTTATTCCAAAAAAATGCCAAGAATTTTGAATGGTTCATCTGCCACCATTATCATTGGAAAACTACATTTATATTAACATTCTTGTGTGGCATTTGGATTGAACATAAGTGTTCATTTTCTATTTCTGTGCAGACAGCTACTGAATTATAGCCTATCATGACTGATGAACAGAAAGCTTTTGAATCAATAACACTAACAACAATACTGCATGAACTCACCTGATGATAAATGTCACTCCAGGTGGAACTCCTTGCTCATATTAAAAGGCTCGATAACACTTATCCATCTCTTTGGATACTCTATAGCTTCAATGTGGACTGTAAAGCAGGAGAAAAGTGATAAAGAACCTTTCTTGAGCTCTTATGGCTCAGATATTTCCTATGAAGTAAATCGTCTAATTTAATTTCGTAACAGTGTTCATATCATCCATGCGCTCTCTTTTTAGTAATTATACTGAATCTAGAGGAGTTGTCTAAGATGGAATAAAACAATTGTCCCCAATGCCCATCATTAAAATTCACACTGCATACTTGTTACAGAGGAGCAGACACAAGGAATTAGCTTTTGGAGAGTGTAGGAGCCATTATGTGATTAAATTACGATTCATAATTTTGCTATCTGGTGCTTTTAGCCTGGATGGTTGCCTGCATAAACAGGCCACCTCTTCCAGCTGAGATATGTGTGTTCTGTATTGTGCCATTATTTATTCAAATTGCAGGGTTTTTGACAGTACTTTGAGAATCAACATGAAGGAGACATGGTATCTTCAGACTATCAGATTGCCCTATTGCCTTTATATCCTAAAGGACAATATTTTATTAGTTTTTCTGCATGTGTGTTCATCATTTATTGTTGGCTGCAGTTGGGAAGCTATTTTTCTTGTCATGCCACTGACCTTTTTCTTAGAGTCACAGAGATGGAGTCAAGGATTGAAGTGTAGTATTGAGTCCAGAAAACTTATTTACCTCAGGTGTTTTGATAAAGAAAAGCACTGTCCCTTTTCATATCTTCATATACAGCTTTAAGGACTTAGTAAGTCACATTTCAAGGTTTTGGGGCTGCTTAGGTTGAGGAGTATTTGGGTTTAAGATGACAATCATTTAATATTGTAATGACATATTAAATCAAACTCTGTCATCCCTACAGTGGCTCATAGCTGTCAACCACTGCAGATGTATTTCTACCTGCATATTTTAGAAAAAATATCTTCACCTATCACCTTCAGGAAAATGAGCTGAAGTGTATTCAACTCAGACAGAGTAATAAAACTCCCTCAAGCCCCATGCTGATCAACATGCTCTTGGTGGATGACTCAAGCCTTGAAAACAAAGGCTGTAGTAGACATCCAAATTGATGGGGTTGGTCTGTCTAGTTGGAAGAAGAGACTTTTGCCAAACAGTTGCTCACCCAGGGTGCTAATAAATCACATTTAACATCCCAAACTTCCATTTGTCTGTGGTCTGTTGTAAGCCCGTGATTTGTAGCAGGCACCATTTTTGTCAGCTCATACCCAAGTGGGCCATAGTTCGTCTGAGCTCTGAAACTTCTTGTTGTCTCAATCATAAATTAGTGGTTATGTATTTTTCAGTGAATCCTTCCAGAGATCGTTTAGTGGTTGAAGTGAACATACACAATAAGTGACAACAGGAAATTATTGTTTAGTTTCACACACTTGTTATAGTCAATGCTTCCATCAAGACTTTGTAAGCAACTTTCCCCATATTTAGTGAATAAATGCATAATAAAGCAGTCGTGAGCTGTTGCCACATGATTAGAAAACAAATACATTGGTAACAGTGACACAGCCCATTGCTTCAAGACACATTACCACTCTGGAGATATGCAAATGATTAATCAGGACTGCTTCAAGGTCAGGTACTCAGACAATTTACATTTAACATGGCCATTGGCAAAATAAATCAATTCTTCAACCTCAGTCTCTTTCACAGCTCCATATGCAATCAGGTGAGATGAGTAAAGAAGACACGTGCATATTACTGACAGACTGACTCATTGGGGGGGTATTGAGAGGTTACATCCTCCCACACTCTGGGATGGATCCTCTGTACGGTGAATCAGATGCAAAAAAAAGTGACAGATATGGAGCAATAGATGAATAACTAAAACCCCCACAGAACTGGGTGCCAGGCAACAGATGCTGATAACTGCCTCAGATTAGGTCCTAGATTGTCATCAGCTCCCGCCAAGACTCCAATGCTATATTTACTCCTCCCTCTCTCCATCTCTCCTCTGATCATGTGTGCCACTATGGTGTGTCATCTCCACATTATGTCTGGCTTCTACAATGCAGCGCCAGGTGTGAAATAGAGATGAAATATCCATTTTGAATACCAGAACACTTTGCACTAAGTAGGGAATGATATGGCAGAAGTAAAAGAGGCCGGAATTTTGCAGTATATTCACTCAAATGTGATTGGGGCAGCAGATGTTGGGATTGAGTATGGCTTCATCCAGTTTTTAAAAACCTTATGAAGGATTTTTTGCTTTTGATGGAACAGCTTTAACTTTTACAGCTGCACAGACCCCATCTGAGCATAATATAACCTTTACGGAAAATATCCTTTATCATTCAAACAGCTCCTCTGAAACTGAACTTTTTTTTCCAAGATGTTCCTTCTGCACTGAGCTAAATGTCAATGTTCTGTTGAGACTTAAATACAGGAGCTCACAGAAAGTCTGAGTGTCTTGGAAAAATGAATGATGGACAAATGTATCCCCTCACCAGTCAGTGATCATCAAGGAGAGGTAAGACATAAAGTGGTGTTCTATAGGTTGAAGAGAAAAAGTACAAAATGCAACAAGAAAGTGGCTCTGGCACAAGGAAGTTTAGATTTGTAGATTCTGAAATGTATGACATTCTTGATTTTTCAAATAAAACGTGTTTTGCCAATTCAATTTTCCCCCATCTACTACAACCTGATATATCAAGCCCACTTTCTGTAGACCATACAATTTTAAGCCATTGACCCCTGTGCACACTTTTTTCAGGACTAAACCAAGCTAAATTGAAACTTTTGCATGTCAAATTGTTTGGAAAAGGGAGACGAGGACATGCGACAAAAACACAGAGGACACTGATTTTCCACAGTAGTCAGTTAGCAGGCTGAACAGAGCAGCTTAATTGAAGAGCCTGAAATAGAGATTCTCTATTAGGGCTGAAGAGGCTCCCTGCACCAGCAGCCTATCAGAAGCGACAATTATCTGACTTTGCTCTGTGTATACCCTCAAGATAGCAGAGTAGAAGAAAAAGGACACTGAAATCAAATAGCACAAAGATGCTGCATAGTCATAGATAGGAAGCTCCGTTGTGCCAATTTAGTGCTGACACAAGGTCTTGTAACTTCTAGCTAAATCTGCCACCAAAGTGCACTTCTATGTGCTCTCTTCCAGCAGCAGGATTGCAGTGTTATATTTTAAACCACACTTGCATTTTATTTCACATGATCAAACTTGAAGTGACAGATCATGAGTGCATCAGAAATGTAACTCAACATTACAACCAGTAATAGTAAAAGTGCTGGATTGCTTGTTATGGTTATCAAGTTTGATTTATGAAAAACCCGCATTTTCTGTACTATCCCTATAAACTGGATGATAAAACTGGTTTATCTCTGACTTGAGTCGTGTGAACATTGCACTCTACTGGCAGATATTATGTATTACAGGTAGGGCTCAGTTTACAGTTGAGACTGCCTTACATTTTGTCATGTCTACAGTAGAGCAAATACCTCATCTGATTTTTGTCATATGGCATCTGGAGCCCTGTGCCTAACAGCTGACTACAACAACAACAAAAACAACAACACAGCTGTATCCTCTCCTGGTAGAATTAGACCTCCAGTCTGTTTTTGTTTCATTGTGCCACTAATAAGATACAGGAGTCGTGGGAAGTCGGTCTCGGAAATCACATAAAACACAGATTATGTTACCATAATACCTCAAATAGCTTTGTTTTGTGGACAGCTAGCAGTGCTTTTAGAGTTTAAAGTTGTCTGGATGTTACATTAGCTCATCTACAGTGTCTAAACCTTTTGATTTCCCAGGTGAGCTCAGAAACCCACTGACATTTCTCTTGCTCCCTCCAGAAAGCACAGAGATGTCTTGCACCACACAAAAGTCACTTTGTTTTTTTACAGCTAGTATGCCACCAGATGGCAGTCAATAATACTGTAATCCCACAAAATCCAGGAATCAATGCGTGGTATACTTTTACTGGAATAATTAATAATGCTGGAATGATTCACATAAGGAAATAAATTGCTAACAGATGGTTTATATGGTGACATTTATAACATTTAATGCACCTTTTATTGCCACTGTGAGATGAAAATGACCTATGATGCTTTTAAAGTTTTAATATTTTTATTCTGTTTCATACTTCAATTTATTCCCTATTTTATTTTTTCATGGTATGCTTTGCATGGTCATGTCTTAAATTGGCTTTATTTTTTTTACGTCAGTATTTGGACAAGTATGTTATGGCTATGTTGTTTTGTTATGGAATCAAAGTAAATTAAATATTTATCTTATCTGTGGTGGAATTTAAAATATCTTTACTCAACCTAGTAGTAGTACAGTTATACAGTTGTGTGTTTCTTCTTAAATATTTTCACTTTTCACTGCATTTCAGAGGCAAATGTTATTTAATTATATGTCTACCAGCTGTTAGTTACTTCTCAGATTAAGATTTTACATCCAAATCATGATCAAGTGATGGTTTTCAGATTCAGCTAAGTGGTTAAAATAGTTTCATTTCTTCACACAGTTCACCCAAAAATAATAATAATAATAATAATAAAAAAAAAGTATTATAATAATAATAATAATTATTATTATTATTCCAACAACACAATATAGGCTATACAACACTCTGAAAGAGGCCTATCTGCATATTTTTTATTGATTTGATACTTTTAAGCAGCAGTTCTCACACTTTTTCACATAAAGGACCCCTAAACTGACAAATTAAACCACAAACCGCCAACTGATATTATTTTGTCCTAATGTCTCCCAACTCGATATAGATTTAAGATGGTATATTACAGTGTATGAAATAATAAAATAATAATAATAAATTCACTATTTTTAAAAAGTATCTTTTTATGTTCCGTCTATGTCCTTATAATACCATATAAAACAATTGGTACATGTAATTTATTTGGTTGTAAAACACTTTTAGCATGCATGTCTTGTATGAAAAACGCTATACAAATAAAGTCATCATCATCATCATCATCATCACCATTATTATTGTTATTCTGTTATTATTATTGTTTAGGATGATAAACATGTCATGAGTCATCTTAGCATTTTATTATAGGAATTCTACTTTCATGTTTTATTATTTCAGCCCACAAAGTACCTGTAAAGTCATTCAAATATCTTGAGGAAAGTTCCTAATGTGATTCTTTAAGAAGAGGCAGAGGCTAAAAAATTACTAAACAAAGAAATCCAACCAAATGCAGGAGGTGGGGACGTCACTGTCAACGCCTCCTTTTCACACAATCTCGTCTCTCATTGGTCATTGTTTAGAGCTCCCAGTCGTCTATTGGCTATCCCAGCTGTCAATCACAATGTATTTGACCGTCCAGTGTTCCGCTGCGTCGGGATCAAGAGGACGCAAATCAAGTGAAACAAATCTTCTGACAGGAGAAAAGTTCATGCTGGAGTTTTCCAAGACTTCGGAGGGCCATATGAAGGTAAGAGGACTTGAAGTAAACGTTTTTATGTCAGCGGTGTGAAGTTTGAGGAGATAATTTAGTGTTTCATCGTGTCTTTGCCACTTTTTGGGTGAAAAAGACAAGAAAAAATATGATGTGAAGTAACACGAGACAAGGCTGCAGGGCCGAAGCACTTGGTCACCCTTTAAGATCAGATTACACGAAGATATGTTTGCTGTGGGGAAAAATACACTAATACACTAAAGATTTGTCTTCACTCAGCATCTCTTAAGCGAAGTAAAAGGAAAGCGACACTGATGTCATCTCCCGTGGTTAGACGCTGATGACCATTTGCTCTTATTTATATCTCATTTTATTCAGGCTCCAGCTGTTTAGTGGCGCGTAAATGCTCGGCAATATAAACAGTCCGTCATTTTACGACTTTACGAGACTTCTAACACGAATTTTCTTCAGACAAGCCTGCGTCAAACTCAGTGAGTAGCAAGCTGAGGGAGCAAGTAGGTGGCTTACACACAAAAAAATAGGTTGGCCACCAAATCCAATTTAGTATCCAGACATGCTTCATCTGGTCAGCCATCCTGTCTCACAGAACAAGGAAAATAGTCAGACCTCTCAGACTGGACTTCCCCTTAGTTGACCCTCATCCCATGACAAGATATGTGGGCCAAAAAAGGTTTCAGTCTCTCCATAATAAATCATGCCCATACTCAAGTTGTGTATTTTTTTAACCCTTTCTATTCAGAAAAGCAAAAAGTTGGGATAATGAACTTTGACACATTGAAAAAAGTTCAACCATGCCCACATATAACAGTAATTGTGAATAAAATTATTGTGCAATTCTCATTAAAAAAAACTGATTGCAATCTAAAACTTTTGCAGAAATGCTTGTTAGTGTTGGGATTGAATCTGAGCATTTTACTCAGGAACTGTCATCAGACCAAAATGGGAAAAAAGTGGATTTTTAATGGACTTTGATATAATTTAAGTGGATTTTTGTTTTCCCCCTATACTTTTTTGCAAGCAGCCACACAGCTACAAACCTGAAGGCCTCTGCACTGAGGCAAAGTATATGTTTTTGCAGTACACGCCATTGTGTGTTTTTTAATGAGTTTACAGTGTTGCAGACGAGGCACATGGCTGAACGGGCTTAAAACAAACAGGGATAAAAAGGATAAAAAGGATTACAGACGCAGGGCTTTCGTCATCGGAAGTGGTGATACCAGAACGTGTGGGAATATTTGTGTTACCCAGGCAAACTCAATGTTTGTCTGCCCTCAAGATTACAAACTTTAACTCAAGGGATTAAGTGAAATAATATCAAAATTAGGATGTAAATGAGTGTGATGACAAACGTACTGTAGACTCCTGCAGGACCAGACATTTCTTACAACACACTCTTCTCACAGTGATTAAAGCAGCCTGTGAAATTAGCAAGCCAGCCTGTAAACCAAAACCAAGGGAGGTGTGTATGATGTAGTTTAATTAGCATTTTGCCCCTGTGGTTAAGCCACAGACCGTGAGTGCTGGTGAAGGCACAACTTTAAACACTGTGTGCCTTTATTGTGAGGGGACACTGCTGTAGGCTGTTGGTGCATTTCACAAGTGGCCAGAGAGGAAGGAGTTGGATGACGATGGCTCTGCATGTGCCACAGTATATTTAAATGCTGTAATTATGCTAATTTGTAGCAGCACTGCCACAACACTTTTCACATTCA
>JANJYP010047757.1:0-21208 GCA_024605115.1 Rastrelliger brachysoma | reverse complement strand
TTTTATTTTGCTGTAATTGAGCGAAATGGCCAGTATGAAAAGAAGAGAAAAATGGTATGTGGTCTCTGCATCGATATGAACCCTTTTAGTAGCACAAAAATGCACAGATGGTTCATCACCTGCCAATCACCTGCCAAGTGTTTTTTGAAAGTGCCTGCCCTTTTCCGAACCGTTTCCAAGGACGACTTCTCAGATGGCTTGCTGTAACAAACCATCTGGTGCGTCAGGTTAATAAGAGCATGAGGGAGAGGTGTAAACTGAACAGAAACTAAAACTTTATCAGGTTCCTATACAGTTAAGATACAGTAAATGATACATTAAGGGTAATCCAGAAATTTATAAAGAAAGAAAGGATGCCCAAGATGTCCTGAATACTAGTTCAATTGTGAGTTTGGGTCAAGCAAAGTGCTGGATTCTATGCTTTCTATGATTCAACTCCAAACACTTTTTGTTAGACCCTGCCTGCTTATGAATGCTCATGTCTTTCAAACATCACAGTTCTAGTTTGTCCTGCAGACTTCCTGTTGAAAATGGTTCATTGATATCCACCACAAGCCATCTGACATCATCAGTAATTTCTTCTGATATGACAACTTCACACATACCTATTTCTACACGCTAATATATACTTTATGGGTAAAGTCCTTTTTATAGTTGCAGCAGTTGAGCTCAGTCTTTATTTACTGAACTGCGTAAATGTCAGCATTCACAGTGACACAGTCTGCAAGGTGTCACAAACACCAGGCTTGTTTAACATAAACTGGACTTGGCGTTATGGAACACCAGGTGTCAATAGGTGTCGTAGTGGAGGGTCAATGTCATATCCCAACATGTATGCTATGAATATACTATAGTATTTCTACAGTTTGAAAGATTTCTTTGTTAATGAGCACCTGCACCTATACCTGCGTTGGTGTTTGCTACATAAAATTATTAAGCAGTAAGAATCAAAGGTGGCAGAGGCAACTTTGGGAAATGTGAAAAAGGAGGTGAAGCACTTTGCTAAAAATACTAACACAGGTACTTCTACATCTGAGAGAAACATCCTGTTAGAAATGGTAAAGTGATGATTTTAGGAAATACAATGACAAATTACATGGTAGTCCTCTGCTGGAGGAAACAACCTATGAGTATTAAAAAAAACCTCCCAAAAAGTCCAAAGTCAATTTAAGTAAATTATTGCTGTAGAGAAAACGTTTATAGAAGGTTACATTTTAAACCATATTTAATCAGTCTATTCACAATCAGGTGGCAAAGTGTGAGGAAAACCTCAGCACAAAAGCATCTCAGAGTTAAACAGCAGGTAGGCATTAGTTTGAAGTTTGATAATCACTCGCTGGAAAAATGTTTCTCTTTATAGAGTCAGCATTGAGTTGAAGTTGCTGGAGTCATGTTAGTGTCAGAAGGTCTGTCTTGATCGCACCAATGTGTCTGATCAGTGAGAGATTTTAAAGAAGGGCGAGAGTCACAGCTCTGCCTCTCTGTCTGCTCCTCCGAAGCATGTTCAGTGATATTCACAATGTGTCACTCAGAGAGTCGTCATATATAATGTACAAATCTGAAAGCACCAGCAGGAAAACTGATAGACTNAGTGATATTCACAATGTGTCACTCAGAGAGTCGTCATATATAGTGCATGTACAAATCTGAAAGCACCAGCAGGAAAACTGATAGACTTTTCCAAATGTAACTGTATTTACTGGATATTTTATCCATCACTGACATGTGAATGGCATGGCATTCATTTTAAATACCATGTTGAATACCAGCTTCCATCACTTCCATCACTTCCAGTTCAAAATGTAGATTCATGGACAGAGTTGATTAGAGTCAGTATGAATTACCTGACAGACGAACAGTAACACTAATTTTGTCTCTCTGCAGGTTAATGCAGTCATACCGGATCTCTTAAAATTAGCTTACTCTAAAACCGAAACTTATATGATGCAAGAAATACTACAACCCTATTTTAAGATTAACTAATGAGTTATTTGTGATACAAGTATATTGTAGGTACCTGTGTGCTGTACAGAGGTGTGATTGCGAATATGTGGGATGTTGAGCATTTCTATGAAACAGGATGCCTCAAAGCATAGTGTTTTCCACTATGTAATATGCTGCCTTGCTTAACCTACTGAGGCATCATTCATTGTGTCAGCTTTATAGTTCAATAATGTCATCATGACTGTATTTTATCATCCGTCCAAACAAGTGTGGGGGCATGGGATCTCACCAGCAGGTTCAAAATAAATCTAAATAAGTCATTAAATTTGTAAGCATATTCCTCCCCACCCTTTGACTCACCCTGCATGCAAAACTTGAGCTCTTTTGCGTCCGTGACAGTGCTGGCTGGCATCCTGTCAGGAACCTTCTTGCTCATGCGGTTGTAGTTCCTCCTCTTCTTCGTCTCGCCCCACAGGTTGGAGCCACCATGCATGCTGGGGATGTTGAGCACGGCAATGCCCTCCAAGGAGGTGTTGCTTAGGTCCAAGATGATCCCGTCACACTGAGAGGAGACAAGACAAAGACAAGACAAATAAAACAAACAAAAAAAAAGACTGATTGTGAAGATACATTTTTAACAGTAGCTGCTCAAAATCTCACAAGTATAAGTGATTATTGTTGACTCATGACATTTGTGTAGATATAATGCCTCTATATCTTCCATCTGCACTGATGCTGCAGAATGTAAAATGTAATATGTAATGTTAAGTCAGTCAGTTTCAATCTGTGCAAACACACAGTTGGAAAATGTATTCTAGTGGAAAGTACTTCAGTGAAACTGTGCTGCTGTTTTCAATGTGTTTCTGTGTTAACTGCCATGAACTCAGCTGTGTAGGCAGAGATGAATGCAGCGGATATCTCCAGTCCTTGGCAAGTCACACAATAATTATGGGGATGAATAGATGAATAGAAAATAAAATTATTTTCTTTGCAATTTTACTAAATTGCCTTTTTAAGCATATCTTTTATGCCTTATTGAAACCAGTTTTCTTTTTTTTGTAATTTCTGCATGATTGCATGACATGTTCTATTGATGTAAGATGTTATAATATTACAATTTTTAAGAGTTTTAAGAGTCTGGCTAACAACTAGGGCCCTGTGGTGGTTGTAGCAGGCTCCTTTCACTGGCAGAGCATATTGAGCAGGGGGAAGTGCAGACCTGAATCAGGGAGCTCAGGTAAGTGGGGGCTGTTTTAGTTAGTCTCAGTGTTATATATTAGATGTGGGCAGCAGCTGGGAGACAGTGCAGGGATATGAACAACAAGGTGATGTGATGTTTTGGGCTGGTTGAAAATGTCACTATTACTTTGGAGTACAACACGACAGTCAGTGCATTCACATAAACTTCAGTGACTGCCAGCTTTTTGCAGTGACCTGATTTCTTAAATCATTGCATGCAAAGGAGAAAACAAGCTATTCTAATTGTATATGATTTCCTCAGTTAGACAGCTCCTAGAGAAAGCTGAAGCCTTGGTAATGTTTACACATAACTGAGTTTCTAATTATATGTGCATGTTCATGAGGCAAACTTGAGATGTGGAAAGTAACAACTTACTGGTAAGATTAAAGATGAGATCATCATATGTGCCAATACATTATTGTATTTATAATGATTACATCCAAACTACAACCTAAACTACAACTACCACAATGCAGCAGCTGGAAGTTTTAATAACTTTGTGTCAGCAAATGACTATTTCTCATGATTTGTAAAATTTAAATTGTAAACATATTTGCACTGTGAGGATGCAAATGAAGCAAAAAAGTTCATCACTAATGAAGTTTTCAGAACAAGATGAAGATGGAAAACAATTTCCAATCTATTTCATCATCAGTGTGGGGGCTCCTCTTGTCAGGTATTATCCTTTTTGTTTTTTTGGTTTGCTATGCCCTTCCAGTCATCCAACGACCGCCTTTGCTGAGACCTCAGCTGCACAAAGTTGAACTTTTGTATACTTGTGTCTACAGTTAACCTTACATGTATTTTACAGTAAAAGTATCACTATTACACATGTGGTTAGGTTGCCTGCTTTGTTGTTAAACTTGAGTCGGTAACCTGGTTTTATGTATGCATGTAAATACACTCAGTGGGAGGATGCTAATGCTAAGCTCTCGGGGACTGCAGACATTATGGCTGCAGTGTATGAGTTGGTGTACCACACAATGACATATCTACTGTATACTGTATACACTTGTCTGGCCTTTGCGCATCAGCGATTTGACTGTGAGGTTTATTTTGTCCTGATGCATTCCCTGGACACCAGCCAATCTTGCTGTTGTGTAAAGCTGGCAGTACAACAAACTCGGCCCAACATCAATACACATCGTTTGTACTTAACAGACATAATTTAACTCTGGCTTTAACATCTGGTGCTCTTGGCCTAAATGTGAAAAATACTGCATCTGGATTCAACAAATAATTCAAACAAACCAGAGAATGTCATGAACACGTCGCTGTGACTCAGCATGCACAATTGAGTCGTGCTGAGTTAAAAGAAACAACAAAATTGCAGGACTTGTCCACACGCCCACAACATGCAGGCAAACAACAGAAGAACCATCACATAACATGTTTTGTAAAGAACTATGACACACATGTTGAATATGAATACATGACACACATGAATAAGTATGAATAGAGCACGACTGCCTGTAAATGACTTCTCAGTTATTAGGAAATGTATTCCCGAGGCTGTTTTAAAATTTGTAATCATTTAGTGATTACATCTCTTGGAGGTGTGGAAAATGAGTACAGTCTCAACCACAACACTGTTTATGGAAATACCGGAGCTTAAAATCAAGGTAATAAAACTGTCTGCAAGTGTTTGACGCACTTTTTAATGTAACACTTCAGTGTACTTTTAAAAGTGGTAATGATTACAAGTTCTTTGGTCATGCCAGTTAAGTCCTGCCCCCAAGTTAAATTTTAATTTAAATGTAGCTATTAAAATGTTTATGAGTGATTTTGTCAGTGAGTCTTAGAAAGTGTGTTGACGTAACTCAGCTATCCAGTAATGCTACAGCACACTGAGCAGTAGTTCTTAGCTAAACTGTACACAGGTAAGTGATCCAATAATCCAACAACTGGCTCAAGTATTAGATCATGTTTTTAAAGCCAAAATTTTAAAGCCATAATCTGGTCCTCTCATAACTCAACTTTCACACACAACCAAACACACTGAATTTTGCATTAAATCAACTTTTCTTTGGTGTAATTTCCATGTAATTTTGTTGTCTTGTACATGGGTGTTACTCTCAGTAACCTCACTGCTTTATCGTTAAGGTCACAGTAATACAAGCGCAATAATTAGTGCAGCTGCTTCACTGTATAAGCTGTCAGAGAGACACCTCAACTGTCCAATTCTGACTCTGTATGTGTGTGCTTGTGTATGTGTGTGTGTGTGTGTACACTCTGGTGTTTATTTTTGTCATCTTGTGGTAAACTGCCTCCCACCAGGCACCCTCCACTTGTTTCCTGTCTCTGCACACATCTAAGCACTCTTATGGTATGATCTGCTACCTGCCTGCACAGTTGTTCTCCAGCATTTGATTAAACATGATGTCACTTTATGTGAAAGTCATGCTCCTCTCAGTGGTAAACTCGTCAAGCAAATGTTTCTACAGAAATACTTCTGGAGGATAGAGAAGATGAGAAGATAACCTAATGTGATACTTTCCAAGACACGTACGAGGTTTTCTAATGAAACATAATTAAATCCTGGGGTACTTTCACAAAACCATCCCAAGTCAGTCAGATTATGTCTTGTGACGTGATCAGGCTGAAAAGTACTGCTTCAGTATAGAAGCAAGATTTTATGTACTTATAAAAATCACTTTTTCCTACAGAAAAATGTTGCCTGTGAGGCATATATTATTATATGTGACATTATTGGATTGTTAATACTGATACATTGACCCCTAAGTCCTATTTTCACTGTTAGGGCTGATCCAGCCTCCTGCACAGTGCCTATAGATGAATAGGGGAGAACCACAAGACATGAAAAAGTACAAAAGGTGAAAGGTGAGAAAATTATCCTTAAAGAGAGTAGAGTATCTCTAATCTGTTGTGTTTTTTTAATTCATTGGAGGGTGTAGGGCATCAATCTACTGAGATACAGCTTCTTGGCATTTGATGGCTTCCTAATAGGTGTGTGTCTGGTGTGTTTTCTTGGCACCTTGCTGTGCTTTAAGTACCCAGGTGACAGATTAAGCAGCACTGTATGACAAAGAGGCAATCAGTATAGAGCACTCCTCTGATGATGAACTATGAATAGCCCACCTCATTAATATGGGAAATTGACTTTGTTGTAAACACACTTTTTTTTTTTTTTTTTTACACACACAGAAACAGTACTTAAGAGTCTGTCAGTGTAAAGACAGAAACTTACCCATTTACACTTGTTATTTAAATATGATGTGCATCTGAACATGTTGTTTGGCTAAGGGAAGACACATACACATGTATACATTTTTGCTGTTAATAGCAAATATGTAAATGAGGACTATTGACACATTGTGGACACGTGATTTTCATATTTTTAGGCACCATGTACAGAATTTCTTAAGTATTTATGTATTTTTTCCTAAATTCTGTCACCTATCCAACTAGTACTGTTTTGGCAACCATTCTATTTCAGTGACAGCTTTAATGAGACGGTGACTCACCTCGACCTCTATGCATTCGTTAAGTTTCTTGCAGGTGGCAGATATGGTCTCAGTGGTGCCAAACTCAAAGTACCAGAGCTTGTTCTTCATTCTGGGGAGATAAACAGAGGACACATCATAAAATATTCACAGTTCTGACTTAGCTAACATATGAGTACTACAGCATAACCCTACAGCATGATTTGTTTTGGGTGCACTGGACACATATTGAAGCTGTCCGGTGCCTTGAGTCATTTCACGTTTTTGCATCTGACAACCCAGGACAGCTATCAGCCATGTGACCAAAGAGGTCAAAGCTACATCGATGAACCTTAAAGCCAAAGTGGAGACACTGGCATGAGCACATTTGGTTGCTTGTTACTACAGCACAGCAAGTTCACTCAGTCATTCTGTCAAACAGACGTTCTGCTGTTGTCCTCTCTTTCATCAAAACATTGCATACATTTTCACCTTAGCGCCCTTATGCCAAGAGTTGAAACATCAACAATGCCTCTGGTAGGGACACGGGGGTGAAACATTGCTGGTGGAGACTATACGATCAGGGAAAATATTATTGTGATTCAGAACATTAAAAGCAACCCACAGGTCAGTTTGAGCAACGTTTCATTTCTACCCTACAGACAGATTTGTCAGAGGTGACCCAGTGGATGCAGTTTTGCTTTTATCCATTTGTGATTTGTAGCAGTTTTGGGCCCACACAACAGCTTAACAACACTGCAGTTACAGTTAAAGAAAATCTTAGCTTGACCAATCTGTAAATATCTACTACAAACCTCCTAAAAGCTGATGAAACCCAGATGGTGGGTCTATTCAAAGCTCTCAAAATTAAACAAAGCAGCTGGTTAGCAACTAAAGACAATTGGATTGTAAAGGTGAAGAAGACCTACATTACAATCTGACACACCTTTACATCTTTCTTTATGTGAGCAAACACTCTGTAACATCAGCATACTTACGTGCACACAGTGAATGCTACCATACTGATGTTTAGCAGCCATGTTTACCATAGTTGCCTTCTAATTTTAGCATGACAAAGTGAAAAATTAAGCTGGTGGGAATATGTCTGTATAATCCAAAGTATTGGGGCAATTGAAATTGGCGCTAGGGAAAATGTTAAAGTGATTACCATTCATCCTGAAGGTGATGTGAATGTACAAAATTTCATTGCAGCCCTCCAATATTTGTTAATATATTTCAGTCTGGACCAAATGGACACGTCCATGGACACATGTCTGAAAATCGAGGGCCAATATGGAAGTGACTTAAATCTGCATTTTTTTTAATAGCGGGCAGGGGGTGACTCCACTGACTCCAAAAATATTGGAATTGGAATAATTGGATAGAAGTCAATGAAAAAATGACCCTATTTACACTCATATTCATTTTATAAATTATGGTGAATGGTAAATGGACTGTACTTATAAAGCGCTTTTCTAGTCATTGCGACCACTCAAAGCGTTTTTATACTACATTACATCCACCCATTCACACACACATTCATGCACTGNGCTTTTCTAGTCATTGCGACCACTCAAAGCGTTTTTATACTACATTACATCCACCCATTCACACACACAGCGTGATAGGGGCTACCACGCAGGGTGCCAACCTGCTCACCAGGAGGGAATCTAGCCATTCATACACAGTTGACGCAGCAACGGGAGCAATTTGGGGGTTAAGTGTCTTGCTCAAGGACACATCGACATGTGACTGGGAATCGAACCACCAACCAGTTTACTATACAGTAGATTGTAAATGTACTGTGCTAACCAGCACCTAGCATTAGGGTCAGCTCCACCCTCTCATCAACATATGGACATTACTGACTCCAAAATCCCTGACGGCATTGGTCAAAATGCAAACTCAAAACAAGAGTCTACAAACCAATGAATGATGTCACAGTGGATACATCTATTATCTAATCCAGACCATATTTGCCTGTGGCCCAAAAGAAAGTTATAGTTCTACCAACTAAATTCACCATCCCTTAGACCATACTGCTAGCTATAATATGACGCTAGTTAAAAACCACCATTTCTGAACAGAGTAATGACCCCCGCCCCTGTAAANCGCTAGTTAAAAACCACCATTTCTGAACAGAGTAATGACCCCGCCACTGTAATCATGTGACCTGAATCCTGTATTTAGGTCACATACATGGATTCCCAAGATCATGAGTTACTCTATACAAGTCTACAAAATGATCCCCTTCTTTTTTGTGAATGCTGAAATGTTTGTCATAAAAATTGAGAAAACTATAAGCCAGCATAACTGACTCCTCACCCTGCGCTACTATTGAATTGGCACCTATTTCATGATATGACAGTATATTCACTTGCATGTGGACATGCTGCTGATACTGACAACATGGCTATTGACACAACAGCTTATAACATGTGGGTATATCAGGTTCAAGGTTGTGTGCCATCTTAGCATTGACAAAGACAATATTATATAAGACAATATAAACAGAATTCCACTTGAGCAAACGATTACACTGTTTCAAGGATTTGAGCTTTTTTCACTTATCTCTAATAAAATGACTAAGGAGACTGAACAATACCAACATAAACTCTTACTACAGACTTGTAACAAAGCATTAAAGTCAGTCATTGCTGTTTATTTTACTTTAAGCTGAAATATCTTAAGCCGCTGTACTTGCTCACTTGTTTTTCTCCCTTCTAATTGTCTTTCTGTCCCTTGTTCTCTCTCTTTCACCTTAATACCTCCCCAGAAACCTCTGCCTCTGTCAAATCAGGGGATTATGAGCATATTTGAGATCACAATTAGGAACAGTTGCGATTCTCAATGAGGCAAGCTGCCTAACCTCATTAAGCTGCTTCCACTTGAGACAGCCTGTAAAAAATGCAATTAACTCACCCTTTTTCCCTCTCTTATGGACAGAGGGTGCAACAGGGAAACAGACTACTTCCATAAGCCTTTCATCCATTATTCCCATGTTTCTGCACTAAAACTGGTGAAATGCCACAACAACAAAAGGTTCTTAAATCATCTAATGTGATAGAAAGACATTTTTTCTGCTGAGCCCTCAGGCTTGGACCGGTAAGGAGAGGACATTAGTTTCACTGGAACACATGCTCAGTGCTCCAACAGTGTGTTTGGAAAAAGTAACAACTATCGATTCCCTGACAAACCAAAGTATTTATTAATTATTTTCCTTAATTCTACTCTTTGTTTGTAAGAGAAATTATCTCTTTAAAACTGTTGATTCACCGCCATTGATTCTCTTACCCTCCTTCTTTCGTTGTTTCCCCCCTCCCTCANAACAACTATCGATTCCCTGACAAACCAAAGTATTTATTAATTCTTTTCCTTAATTCTATTCTTTGTTTGTAAGAGAAATTATCTCTTTAAAACTGTTGATTCACCGCCATTGATTCTCTTACCCTCCTTCTTTCGTTGTTTCCCCCCTCCCTCTCTCTTTTTGATGGGTCAGCCAGTTCACCAAAGCCCTGCAGCTTCCTCCCTGGTCAGACGGGTCATGAAGGAGGGTAAGCTGATGCATGTTGTCCCATCCAGACAGACCCCTAACATGCATCAGCTGCATTATTGTGCTGGTCTGAATGGGGCAATAGACGGTGAGCTATGACTAATTTAACAAATCTGTTATGAATCCTGTAATCACAGTTCAGCAATACTGTGTTCACAGCATTCATATGCATATAATACAGATTAGCTGCAGTGTCGTCTGGGCTGCCTCAAGTTGCTAATCAGACTGTAAACAACAACCGGCGCATGGAAGATGAGTTCTTGACCCTGACGAGCATTATCTGTTATCAACATAAATGCTGGGTACACTGGAAGCCCCCGAAATATTGGCACCAGAGGCTAAATCTTTGTCGAACAGATATCTGATGGGCTCACAGATTGACCTCCTCCTGATGAATAAAAAGCAAATTTGATTAAAATTGGTGTGCGCCCCTTTAAAAGACTCATAGCTGGAGCATTTTCAAAGCTTGGATGGATATGAAACTCTTGTATCAAACAGTTGCATGATAAAAAGGCAAAGGTACAAGGCTGTGTACGGAACTGTCAGGAGAGAGCCAACTATGACTCAAAAGAAGCATTTCAGTAAGAAACATCGAATTGCCAAGCTCAAATGTCTGTGCCATGTGCAAACACCTGACAATACATTCAGTTTAATCATTTCAAGGTCTAATTCTGGGTCAACTTCGGATGAACTTTGTTCATAATTGCAACAGTAAAACATTTTTGCAACAGCCCTGCTACAATCTTTTCCACAGCTACACATGTAATTTGATTTGATTTAATAAAAAAATATTTGGATTAATAAATCTTCAAGGTAACAGCTTTATCAAACACTCCAGTGCACATGGTGTGTTACATGAATTTATTGTCAATTTGTGAATTCTGAGTCTACAAGAAACATGTTGATATTGACCCAAAATAACAGGTGGAAATGGCGGAATGGCAGAACAGGTGGATTTTTTTGTGTCTACTGCTTTTTTGTTTGTTACAATAGGTACATTAGGTCTTTCCAGGGAAAATCCTCAAGTGTACACAGACTGAAGCTTTTAATCTTCTAGGAGCCGTTACAGAAGTTTGTTTGGAATAAATACACAAACTGGCTGTGAGCGTGGACGTGGATACTAACTGAACAGATAAAAGAGCACCACCTGCAAAGAAAATCCTCCTGACTTCATCAACAGAACACCTAAGGGAAGAACAAACACTGGCAGCAGTGTTGTGGGACAAAGGTCAAAAAGGTGCTGACATCTGATCTCTGTTAATCCAATCAGGTGATAAGTTTCAGTGACCTATTCTTTAGACTTGACAAAGCAGCTTATTAAGAGAGCTAATGATGACTAAATGTACAAACAACAGGCATGTGAATAAAAAATTAACCAAGGTCCAGTTTATGTTGTATGTGCATCATGGTATGAATCACGTGTAGTTGGGTGGAGGCTTTTAGGAGAAAAGAAGTCCTCAAGAGTTGTGTTGCATGCTCGCATGAGTACTCATGCGTTCTTGTCTAACAGGAAGCAAAGTGAGTATATATAGTCTTTACTGCATTATACCAATTTCAATATTCACAAATGATACATGTTTTTTAAATGACTTTTTCCTTACGTAGAAATGGGATAGATGGCAAACACATTTTACATATGGTTGATCGCATACATGACAAACTCATGAGCAATCAGTTGCTTACTTACACATCCAGCGGTTTTGGAACATTTTATACTTTTTAGAGTATTCTGAAGTTGACTTTTGCCCATCTGGCAAATAGAAATCTAATATTCATCTTCTTTTTTTGCTCTCCACCAACTCCAGAGAGCAACAGTTGGCTCTTTAGCTGCTACATGCGCCACTGTATTTAGCAAGTACTGTATTTGCTAACTTTCTGTTTATTGTTGAGCAAATAGAGGACAGTTGGCTATTAGAGCTTTCTGATTAAAAAAAGACTATTGCTGCTTCAGCTTGAAATGACATACATGGCATTTGTACAACCATGTGACTTCACAAAGAATCTATACTCTATTGTATACATGTATTATGTACTATCTGCTGTTGCTGACTACATTCAGAGAAAGTCTTTACATAAACCATCCCCTAGTTGGCAAAGTGTGGATAAGCCAAAATGAAGAAAAAAAAAAGAATCATTCTTTACCCCCTCTCTCAGCAGCTCTAAATCTAATAAAACCATTTTCAGATGTGAAATACATTTCAGGATTCATCAAGCTGTTGAAATGATGGCTTTTTATCATTCAGAACATGACAAGATATTAATGAAGAGAGATGGTGCTTGCACAATATATGGCACATAGTGTACGAGAGGGAGCAGAGAGTTAGACAGAAAGCATTAGTTAAAAATGTTACCATTAGAAAAATGAACACTGTTTTTTAGTTTTTTCAAAGGCTGCATCACTGATGGATTTTAAAGCCCATTGTGCTGTTAAAGCCTTAATGACCATCTTCAGTGCGGGGGACGCTCACCACCACTTCTCATGGTGATACCACTGACACCGCTCCTGTCAGTTTCATCCTTTACAACTTGTTAAAGCGTGAATTCTGCTGCTTGTTTTATGAAGTCGCATCTATCACTGAATGAAAAGTGAAACTATAGCGAGGGCATGCTGCTCAGGTTAGTGAGGTGGCAAGAGCTTTCTTTTAACCTCTTCAACTCCAAGATAGTTCTCCTCCTCTTTCAGTGTTTCCTAGTTTATTAAGCCAATGCTGTAATTATGACTGACATATTAAATGTACTCCAGTAAAGTGATTAGTAGGTCCGGCCTAGTGCAATTAGTTTCTTTATGTAAAAGTGACCAGGGTGCTTATTCAGATACCAGTTCGACATGCTAAATTGTAATTGCCATTAGATTAACGTAAAGGGGTGCATAAAAGGAGGAAAGGGGATTAAATATTCCTTTATGAATACAGGAACACACACACACACACACACACACACACACACACACACACACACACACACACACAAAAAGACACTCTTGTGCCCAGTGTGAGAAGTCATTAACACCTGGGTCTGGCTACTGTGACCATTAGATGAGGAGCTCCACAGACTGAGGTGTCAGGAGTCACACATCCCCTCTGTCCCAACAGGCCTGGACAGCAGGGCGACATGAGGAGTGGGGGGGAGTGTATGTGCAAGTAGCCATGTGGGGGATGGTGTGTGAAAGAGACACACACGCATGCAGACAATGTTGGATTGTGAGTGGCAGGGAAAACAATAAAGCACTGAGCTAAGTGCTACATGTGGCTATGGGCCTCCCTCACCAGGTCAAAGGTGATCAATCATCTGCTCACCCGTAGGGAGAAAACCGCTCGTTCTCCTCACTGACTCATTTCAATTCAAATCGCTGTAGAAAGGGACGGATATTTATACTGCCAAAACATCAGTCAGACTACAACAGAACAGTTGCAGTTGTCCATCAGCTGTCTGTAGCTCAGTGGAAGTCCTGAAGGAGAAACTTCCCCGAAGAACAATAACCTCCAGTGTTGGCTTACTGTAAATAGCGCAGATTTGACTGTTGGCGTTATTGTGAGTATGAACAACTGTCAATACAGTGCATGATTTGTGAACACTCTCGCTTGGAGTTGCAGTTTGATTGGAGCTATAAGAGGCTCACACAGTTATGCGGCTGTCAGTCAGTAGAATAGAAATTGTTTCATACCATCAAAAAGCAACAATAGTAAAGTCTTGAGGCCTCTTTTTTAAAAAAAAAAATGAAAGAAAGAAAGATGAGAGTTTTATGTGTTTAACCTCTGACTTAATCTGCTGGACTGTGAATTTATGTCTGCTGCTCTACACATAAATGCTTTACATCTTTTTTCCTCTGGCCCTTGTCTAATGCATCAAAGAGAGGGCCTCCAGAGAACAGAGGTATCTTTCTTTTATCTTCTATCACCCTCTCTTCCTCTTGCCTGTGATGCTGGAAATAGATATGGGACCATGGATGGAAACTTAGGCATTAATTATTGAATTTCAAAGAGTAAACAAGTCATCTTTCTTGTTCACTCTCTCTTGCTCTTCCAGTTCTTATTCTACAGTATGTAGACTAATTAACTGTGGGGGAAAAGCAGTGGCATATATGTTGCGGCCGTCATGCAAACAACATGAAACACCAGCTAAGCATACCAAGGTCCCAAATGAGTCATCAGTATTCAAAACAAGCTTTTATACTTTACTGAGTTGTCAGATAAAGTCAAAGTACACAAGATAAGGGTTTGGTTTTTGGTCACTTTTATCATTTAGACAACTTGTGATTTGAAACCCTCAACGCCACGCCCTCAGGGATTTGTGCTTATGTGTATACTTAAGCACAAACACACACAATGTACAGTATACATAGAATGGCTTTTAAGCAAATGACTGGTGCATTCTCTGCATTCATTAGTGACACCAGCCAGTGTGTTGCATAAAGGTTTAGAGAGCACTTCATCACATTGCATTCACAAATATGCCAATCCATTTGTTAACATACACATCCCAGTTTCAGGCCACAGCAAAGACAACTGACTGACTCATCAACTGTCATTGGCCTCGGGGCTACAGTGTGGGTCTGGAGACGCTGTGAGTGAGTCGTCAGAGAGACATGTGGCCATAGCAAAAAGCTGCAGGGGGGACATCAAAGGACCCTACAACTTTTCATTTTGTGAAAGGTGTTGGCTTCGGAGGCTGATGTTAATGCTTACATTTGAAGGATAGCATAGGCTGTATGTTGTTTTTTTAATTTAGTCTTAGTCCTCAAATGCCCATTGTAGTTGCTCAATATTAATCCCATTTGGTCCCATTAAAACAAGTCTGACCATTTTAGTCTTATCTGTATAATGATTAAGGATTCAGCTTAGCAGAAAATGTCTGCTCTCGATTTAAGAATACATCCAGACATTAATGACATGTTTTGATTTTCAGGTTAATTTTGAATCAACATGATCATCTATCGGGGCTCAATACTTTTTTATAAACTATTCCATACCAATGAGAGCAGTACAGACAATAACATGTTTGGAAACCAGTTTTTTGATTGACCAAAATAGAAAATAAAGTAGTTTGTCTAATTAAACTGAAATGAATACTTTACAGGCAACAACTGTGATTTATAGCTATCAAAAAACAAAATAAATTGATGTGAGGTCAGTGTTAACAAGACAAAAAAAATCATTATCATTATGTAGCATCAATATTAAAAGGTTAAACAAGGCAAGGTCTGCTAAAATAACACAATCCTGATAAGGAACAGTGACGTTATACACTACTATTTTAAATCAATACAGCTGTCCATACAGGCTGCGTAATGGCTCGTGTTTCACTCACACTATATATATATATATTAACGTAACCTGAAGTCTATTTTCCTGTTTTATGTATGTAACTACAGTCATTGTGTATTCTGAGAACTTCCAAACATAGGAGACCTACACTCAACACTGCACCTGATAAATCACTGGCTGCTGCTCTGTTAATGTACTACATTTTAGTCTTTTCTGATACTTTTCTGAATACTGCATGCTCATGCAGTTACAGTATTTAATAACACTATTGTCTTCTCATCTTAATCATACCTGAAAAATGTTGCTTTTTCCCTCAGCTCTTTCCTGTATCTGTGGCACTAAACACCAAACTTGTGTGATGTTATGTGAAGTCAGTTTCCCCATCGATTCATTTCCTGTTACCTTCACCTGATTCCAAACAATATTCAATATTTGAAGTGAAAAGAGACTTGGACATGAGACCCATGTGCTTATACCTATAATATCGATCTTTAAAAAAATGGGTCATAAACAGAATTTTATGACCCACCAAATTCCTAAAACCGTATGCGGTACAGTTGGTCCACCACTTTGGTCCAATATCTCAACAACGACTAGATAGATTGCTATGAAATGTGTCCTCACTACTACTATCATGAATGGCAAATGTTAGCATGCTATACCAAGTTAGTTAACACTATACCTCATACAGAGCTGCTAGCATGGCTTTAGTCTTGTTAGCAAGTATTACAACAGGATTAAATTGTGCATTTGTTGGAGACTATTTTCATAACCAATGAGCACTTGCTGCTCTAAAATAGAAAGTATTTACTGTAGTAGGGTAATATATGTGGGATCAAATTTTAAAAAATGCTTTCGCTCACTGATGTATTTTTGGACAACAGTGCTGATCTATAATACAGAGGAATAAGCAATATTAACTATTGTCTATTCAGAAACACCTGGATCACATCAACAAGAAAGATAGAATATGACCAGAAACATGACACAGTTTAAGCAGCACTCCACTCGTTTAGATATGAATATTAGTTTACTTATTAATAGGAGACCATGCCTTTGTGGCTTTGAAGAGAGCTTTGTCAAGTCTGATCAGAAGCAAACAACTAATGATGTTATCATTAGGGTTATCTCTGACACTTTGAACTTATAACAGAAAACCTGCATGTTATAGACAGATAAAGACAGATTCTATTGTTGCTAGGTTTCTTATGCATGTATATATCTTGCTGGTGTGAAAAGTCTACTTTCTGAGCTGGTGCTGCTAACGGCGGTGTGCATCATCCCTGAAATATTTCTTTTCATCTGACTCTGGATCATTGTTACTCTCTCTGCTGACCTCTCTCCTTCTATAGTCAGACTGAGGCAGCTTCCAATGTTATATAACAATTAATTAGATGGGTATGCGCTTGTCGTCATGGGCTGCCATTTGAAGATACTGCACCTTCCCTGCTATCGGAAGGCTGTTAACCTCGATTTACGTCATAATTGTCTCTCACTGCCTTCATATAGCTCTCCCGCACTCTAATATTACTGTTTCTAGATAATAAACCCTTCATTTTACTTATTAATTAGTTCAAAATGTGTATGCCTACACTAAAAAAATCCATGGCTGCATTATGTCCACAGACCCTGGCCAGTTGGACATTAGTTGCATACACTCTCATGTCAGAGCTCAGTTAACACAAACGAGGCACTGCCAATATATTGATCCAACTGTGCAGGCAGGTTTTGTCCTGTTATTGATTCCTAATAATTGTGGCTCAGTGTCATATTGGGTTTCCAGATTAAAGTGCAAGGTCAGTAGCTGGTTATGAGATTGCTCGTTAGCTAATGGTGTTAAGACACTGGAGCAGGGAAAGGTTATCAATCCTTTTTGAATGGTTTACCATCATATGAAATGTTACTACTGGTGCCTCTGTGCTCCTATTCTCTCACCTGCTGTTGAACTTCTCGGGGTGCTTTTCCCGCATCAGATGAAAGCGATGGGCGATGGAGGCGTCCTGTAGGAGACAAGAGAAGAGACAACATAAACCTACAGGACATAAGTACACTCATCACATTATCACAGGTGCAGGTGAATTGCTAGGCCAACATAAAGGGATGTAACACTTCAAGTTAAATCATCCCTCGCTCATTACATCAAATAATATGGATTAATTTTGAAGTATAAAAAAGTCCAATCTTTCAAAGATTAGCAATAAGGATTAGTATCTAATAAATTCCATTGTGACTGTTTTTTACACTAAAAAAGCTATTTCTGGCTAAAACTGCTGGCTGACTTGGATGACTCATATACTTACTAGAGTTGAAATGATTAGCTGGTTGGCTGACTGACAAGAAATGAACAGGGAACTATTTCAGTAATCGATTCAAATACTCCAAAGTTATGATTTGCTGTTGTTTTTTTGTTGTCCATGATAATAAAGTTTCATACCACTATAGCCTCTGGAAAAAATTGGATAATTCTTTAGTTTTTAATCAATGTATAGACAAACAATTACTTGCTTTATCAAAAAAATAGTAATTAGGAAATCAATTAATAATGAACAAGAAGTTAGTTTTAGCCTTATCATTGACACAGAGTGACGTACAGGTAAACAACTTTAAGATAAAGGCACACTAGCCAAAACTATTATAATGACATATTCTGTGTAACATCACTACTAAGACAAACCCATCATGTACTGCAGTAGTTTAGACTAAAGTAGGGTGATAGCATAAAATACAGTTGTGACATAACTCAGCAGTAAATGAAAGCTCAGATGTTGATCTGGGCAGGGTTTCAGACAGGATCCTGCCCTTATCTCCCCATGTGCTTGACCCCTGACCTCTGGGGCAGAGGTGACTGTAACCCTGATCAGTCAGCCTCAGTATGATCTTCCTTATGGACATACATTAACACCAGCAGGACATCATGCTGTCACAACAGCATCATCAGATATGTTAAAGCATGAAGAAATTTTAACTAATGTTCTTCTATTCAGTGTTTTTCATTTATCTCAAGCTATGAAGTGATCTCAGCTTGACAGTTACAAGAGTCTCCATTTGTGCTCTATGTTTAATTAATAAGAATTTAGATTTAAAGCTCCTTTTAGCATGCACCTAGTTAAGTGCAATGTTCATAAACTATCAAGTCTCAACTGAATGCACATTAACATAAAGACAACAGCAGCACAAAAACATCAAGAATATTGTGCAAAATGTGTGTATGCTGTAGTCATACAGGACACATCAGTGTTCTGGACACTTGAGCTTTGAGTGGATGTTACCAATTAAACAGAGTAGCCTGCATTAAACTGCAGTTTGAGCTTGACCAGAGCTGCTTCTGCTCCACTCAGGCCAGAGGATGCGATTTGTCTTTCACAGATAAACAGCCATTGTACATAGAAATAAAATAAATTCAAGATGCATGGCATCAGAGATTACATCGACTATATGTCAGAGGAAGTAATATGGCTGACGTAGATGTGCCTATATGCAGCTTATGTGAAGGAGATGGCATACGGCACCAGAGCATAGTGGATGGAAAGTGTCACTGCTGGCGGAGTCAATAATAATGTTAATGCTTAAAACGCAGAGTTAAAGACTTCTTCTTATTGTATAATAACATCATCTGGTTCTGCTTAAAGTGCTTAACAGTGACAAGGCACATGATTGCTAACATGGATGGTTAACATGGTTAAGGACATACATATAGTCAGGAAGAGATTATTAGGTAATAGGTTGTAAAAACTATCATGTAAAACTTTGTCTTTTTAATTTACATGGTTGCTACACAAAAATATATTTTTGTAAGAAATACAAACTCTTCACATGTGCAAGTAGAGAATGTTGAAAGAAATATTTTATTTTGATATAGTGATAAAATATGTGATCATCTTATATGTGATGCTGCACTATCACCAATGGCAGACAAACTCAGAACCACACAGTACTTCGTACATTTAAACTAATTGGGCCTTAAAGGGACAGTTTGCCCCCAAATCCAAAATACATGGGTGTTAGGTCAAGGTATTTAGCTGTCATAGATATACGGTGGTGGAAATGTCCACAATCTCAATGGGCTGAAAATCTATATCCTGAGGCATTTTCCTGTGTTTTGTCTCTGAGGAACTTTCAGATGTGCTGACTTTATATAGACGCGAAGCACAGCAACAAAAATTGTGTCTTTTAATAAAAAGTATGACTCTCATTAGTAGATCACTGATACTAAAATGACCCAATACTCAAAATTTCTTAAGCATGTTTATGGAACCAATCAATTTTAAGTTTTTAATGTCTTTTTAAGATTTATTTAAAATTCTGGCTGTGACTGTACTAAAATAAGTTACTCTTGAAGACCTAAGAATGATTCTTAATGCAATATTTCAAAATGCATGGGGTGTCCCAATTTTTTTACACCATGGTTAAATGAGCACAGTGCTGCTTAAGAGGCAACAAGTATTTAACTCTTATGTTTCTACTTCCTGTGGGCAGAGGTGAATATTACCTACATCCTAATTAATTTCCTGGTGTATCTGCAGTGTTTTGGCACGAATGAAACAGGTGTATATTTACACAGAAGTTTCGCATCTTCCAAGTTGGACAAGCAAACTTATAGGTGATGGCAGCCTGGCAAGCTGCCTGCCTGTGCAGGTGTTTCAGTGCTCTGCAACAAGGAGAACGGAAGGTTGTGACAAGACGGGTGGACAGGTGCAATCGCACCCTCACTTGTCACCGTCAAAACCATACTCTGGTATGGCCTGCTGCACTGCACCTCCTCAACCAGACACTGCGCCGATGTGCTGAGATCTCACAGCATCAGCGAATATCAGATCTTAAAATAGAGCTGCATCTGCTGCTTTAACTGGCTGAGAATTTGATACTGAAACCTGGTGAGCAAAGAGACATCACAGGCAATCTCCTCTGCAATGAACCCAAGACACACGGGAGTAACTTTGCCAGCAGAGCTTAAACTAAAAAGCTTACTGTTGTGATTCTCATGGCAAGGTTATTTATCGTGACAACAAGGATAGATAAAAGAGGAAAACATGGGACAATTCAGTGACGGGAAGTTGTTAACAATCTGCCTGAGGAGCCTTTGTCCCATTTGGACAGAAGAGGGAGTTATGTTTTTACTGATTCTGGTACATTGTGGGCAGAAAGTCCAGCACAGCATGTGGATGAGGGCCAGACAATGACACAAAGTGGCCGCAAAGCCTTCCAAACATGACGGGCTGTTTCATGTCACCAAATCTGCTCTCAGTCCCCTGCTGTAGGCAATTGCTGGCCAGTCCCTCTTATATTCATTTTGCCCTACTGAAAAATCTGGCAGTAACAATATGTGACATTTTCCATTGCCTATAGTTGCCTGTGTGATGAAGGTTGTTTTGATCTTGCCGTTTGAAGTTTTGCATGTGGTGTGTGGGGGCAAGAGGAGGTGCTAGATGCTGGATGGCTGATGTGAAAAGGAGAAGGGGAAACGAGACACAAACAACATAAAACAACAACAAAAACACTGACTGGAAAATGTCACCTCAGTTAGACCTGCAGCACCCAGCGGAGAAATAGGTTGTCAGTTCACCCCTATTGTGTTTCACTGGCCTCTGGTTAGAGGCTTAGTTAGCTTAATGTCAAAAAGAGCTGTCACATTGTGAGCCTCTCATCTCCTATAATGCTTTCACAGTGGTGTAATCAGGTTAGCATGGACGGTACAGAGGGAGCTAAGATTACTGATTTAACAGAAAAAAAGAGCTGTTAAATATCCAATATGAAGAGAAACATA
>JANJYP010047753.1:0-11338 GCA_024605115.1 Rastrelliger brachysoma | reverse complement strand
CATGAAAAGCAATCTGGTCATGAGTGAGAGCCCACTGACTCGAAGACATTCTTGTATTAAAAGTACAGCACTAAAAACGGCTGCCATTTGTCACTATTAAAGGACTTGCTGTGCAGTCATGTCAAAGCAGAGTAGTTAGAAAGCTTTTGGTGTGTTCACTCTTGACCACTACAGAAAATCAAAGAGAATGTGACCCTTTGAATATCTGATATAATTCATATGAAGTGTGTGCAGGCTGGGGTTGATAGTACCGTATGTGCACATTCATTTTGTCAACTATAGAAGTATTTAAGCAGTCAGTTGGTTTTGTGGTGTCAGAAATTGAATGCGTTCTTTAACTAGAAAAGCACTTGGAGGGCACAGACCTCCACCAAGGTAGCTCAAATATAATAATTTATAATTGAAATTTATCATCTTTGAATTGAAGTGCGGTGTTCCTCAGCAAATTGCATGATCAATAGGATATTAACGTGATCTTTAGAAAATGCTTAATTAGCTGAGTGCTATTAAACACAAAATGACAAAAACTTAGAAAACTACCACGGAGAACAATTACTAATGGATGTTTCAGTTCTGAAAAACTGAATTGGGTAATTTTCTCAAATCCTATTAAAACTGTATTCNTTATCATCTTTGAATTGAAGTGCGGTGTTCCTCAGCAAATTGTATGATCAATAGGATAATATTAACGTGATCTTTAGAAAATGCTTAATTAGCTGAGTGANTTCAGTTCTGAAAAACTGTATTCCATTAAATCACTTGGTTAAATTTACAAAATAGAAAAATCTTGGCATATGTCATGTCACACCAACTAGCATCTATGTAATTAACTTTACAAAGTCAGCAGCTCACTAGAAGCCAGTGCCAATGGCTTTTCAACATCCCTGAAAGAATGACAGCAGTTTCATGTCATGTCTGCTCTTAAGTCCTTCAGGAACAGTGCCAGGAGAAGCCACCAATCACCAGTCTCAAGGGTCCTCTTGTTCAATCACAGAGTTGAACTGCCTTGGAGTGCACTAATTACACTCAGTAAAGTGCATTGCAGAGCTTTCACGACCCCATTGGAGGCTGATGAAGATCTGCCAGCTGTGACCAATGGATTCAACTAGGATAGATGGTTTTGAGTTCAGGACAATTCCCCCCCCCAAAAAAGTTGAAAATAGTTAAATCTTTAGTTTGGTTTTCATGCCAAGATGTTATAGGATGAGCCTTTTTCCTTTTACCTTGGAGAGATTTTAATATACAAAAAAGGAGATGGATGTATTACAGTTGTTTCCGGAGGCTTAAAGGGGCAGTAACAACATCTAGCAGGACAGAAATTAGAATTATAATATTCAAATCTGTTGTACGGTAATTAATGTAAAATCACCTGAACAGTTGTGTTTTCAATATGTTACATTGAGCTTAATATACACAGAGGGAGTGGGTCCTCTTCCATGGAGCCCACCATGTTGCACCGCCATATTTCCACAGTAGCCTGGAAAGCTAAAAGAAACACTGNTGAACAGTTGTGTTTTCAATATGTTACATTGAGCTTAATATATACAGAGGGAGTGGGTCCTCTTCCATGGAGCCCACCATGTTGCACCGCCATATTTCCACAGTAGCCTGGAAAGCTAAAAGAAACACTAGTTCTAGAGAGGGCCTTTTCTATTTTGGGAAATTTCTAGCAATCTGCAACTTCACCATAAGATACCACTAAATCTAATACACTGGACCTTTAAGGCATAGCGTTAGCTATTATTCAAACCTCCATCACAGAAATATGACACTGAAACAAAAAATTATATTTAGGTTTTTAAAATGATTTATAATGCAATCGAGAAAATCACAATGAAATGAATATAATCCTTTTTAGACCTCATAATGACACCCCCCTTATTTTTTTTGAAGTGATGTAATTCCTGCTGATTTAATGTGGTGAGACACTGATTTTCAGAATCAGAAATACGGAATATTAGTTTGGTTTGATAGCAGGAGCAGAAAAGCAGGATTTCTTAAAAATGTGATGGTCTTATTGAATAGATTTTAAGTTCACAGCTAGTAAAACAGGATCTATTATAGATTCCCTGTTTTTTTTAATAAGTGACATTTTTACAGGAAGTTAAAATATCAATTCCATTGTATTTTTAAATTTATAAATGTAAAGCTGAGTTGCATTAGTAAAGAACAATCATGAGCAACAATATTTTATTTCACACATGACAAAGAAATCATGATCTTCCAAGAAGCCACGGGGGAATGAACTCAAGTAAATGTATTCTTAGTGAACAAGCTAAAGCTCTGGTGAAATAAACTTTATATTCTCAGAGGAACTTTGGAAACATTTCATTGTTCAGTAGTTTTATAATTCAATATGGAATAGATAAGAGTTTAAAGGCCTTTAAAAGACTGTTGAATCTACCATAATGCTGTTGCCAAGGGTCCATGTTTCATATACTGTTATGCTGGAGGGTTTTGTGGCACTAGCCTTTCTTTTTTATGGCCTCAGAGGAGCCGGCAAGCATGCGCTTTTGTGAGTCTCCTATGTGTTACACACCCTGCCTCAACCACTTCACCATCACTCCTCAAAAAGAAATCCACATCATGTTTTACTTAGGTTTCCACTAACTTGTATGGGTACTTCTCCTCAAGAGGAAAAATAAAAAGCTGATCACAGAAATACTTGAGTAATTCAATATACACTACTAGAAATAAAACACAAATATTCCTCAGGTTGCTCATTTTGAGAGGTTTTCATGAGGTGGTTTGATAAGCGATGCAAGATCTGGATAATATACTGGAAAAGGTCAAATGCAGGGCTCTTGAAGAAATCACTGAATGTTTGTCAATTGATATGACAGGCAACATTTTAGATACAGCTAAAGCTATCTTGACCTCTTCTTAAACAGAGACTTCAAAAAGAGCTTACACTTTCGAGCTTTTGCAGGAATTATTCTGTTTTATGTCTCATCCTGTCAAGTCTGTAGATAACGCACAATACTACATGGCTCCATTGCTTATTTGCCAAACTATCTTATAATGTACATCAGCATTTTGTGCAATCATCGCAACATCCATATAATGTGAGCTCCATAGAATGTTTTAAATATATCTCTTCCGTTTCCCAGACTCTATCTCTTTCAGATCCTGCCCTCCTACGCACCCTCTCCACAGGCTCCACATTCCACATGGAGAGAAAAAGTCATGTCCATGGGATTGCATTACTGCTAAAACGATGCAATTCTGCCCTCTGTCTCTTCACTTTTATTTACTCTGCACTGAAAGATGAAATGAGAGGAAAAATGACAGTTTCATACTTCCTGTGATGCAAGCCATCCGTTTTGCAGAGTGTGTGTTTTGAAACTGTTAAAGTAAACATCATAACTTTGATGTAGGGGAGTTTATACAGTGCAGACGCTTCCTCTTGGGGTGATCTTTATTCAATATCCTGGGATGTGCTGTGCATGTCTACTGTGCTGCCAGAGGTTACAAACAACCTCATCTTTTCCCCATCAAAACATTAACAGCAGTGTCTAATAATACTCTCATCTGGACCTTAACTCCAGCTGTTTCTGAGCAAATCATGTATATACTGGAAGGCTGCATTCAAATGGATTTGAATGTCAGCAAATGTCCTGATGTTGTTTCTCGTAGTTTAATATCTTTGATAGTAAAACTACAGAGGGTTAATATCGCATCACAAGGCCGGTGCCTCTGCTGCAGTAAAGAGCTATAAAGATCTCTGCCCGGGGCAATCAGCTCTGTGAGAAGCTCCTCACCTGAAATGAGACAGCAAGGACACCTGGAGGTAAAACACCCCGTTAAACACTTGGATCAATATTAACGTGACTTCCATTTCATGCTTGCCCAATTCCAGTCACCTAACAATACACTCTAATACTGGGCTGTGGCTGGCTGTAACAGGCCAGGTTATTACAGGCAGAGCGCAGAGACAGAATGTGCTGGCTAAGCTGTCAATGCCGCTAATAGACAACGAGGTAGAGTTTAACCTCCCATCACATACATCCACGAATGTACACTCACACAAAGACACACACTTTGCACAAAAGTGATTATAAAGGTTACACTGGTGCATTGATTTTGCCAATAAATCAACTTGGCTTTTTAAAAAAGTTCCTCACATTTAAACTCTTAGAGAATTTCAGTTGANAAGACACACACTTTGCACAAAAGTGATTATAAAGGTTACACTTGTGCATTGATTTTGCCAATAAATCAACTTGGCTTTTTAAAAAAGTTCCTCACATTTAAACTCTTAGAGAATTTCAGTTGATTACTGTTAGGAGCAATGTTAACTTTTGAGAAATGATCTAATCTTTCAAAGAAAAATGTGAGACTCTTAGATACTGTAAAAATGTTTTAAATGATACAGGCTACTCACTCACTGAAATGTTATTTGTGAAAAAAAAAAAATCTTTCCAGCTCACTTTCATTTTCCCCAAGTGAGCCTGTAAGACTGACGTTTGCTGCGAACACAACAGTGTAAGTCTGCCCTCTTCAAACACAGGATTGTAGCTGAGCGTATATTGTCATATCCTGCTGTCAAACCAGAAACTGTGTATTCAATTTTGACAACCTATTGTTCCTCCAATAGTTGCAAATTTTAAAGCTTTAATAATGACTCTCAATGGCCAACTCACACATGCAGCTTTGTTTTACTTCTCTGGTGTCTATGCAGTGACGGCAACCCACTAAAAAGTTCTATAGAGTCCCTGTCAAACCCCAGAAACAAAGTCTGGATACTATGACTAATGGATATCCACCTCTGAGCCTCTGCATCAGGGTTATCTGTTCAAGGCAGGCCTAATCTTTAATACCATGGTAATTAAAAGTGAATATTCATAAAAAACACAACCTGTCATAATACATTTAAACAAAAACTGCCAACTGTCTCTGCCAGCGAAATCTACTGAAGTTCTACAAAAGAACAAAAGATCTTTCTCATTTCAGCTCATAACAAAACCTGGCCTACGCTGTGCAACCACATCAAAGACTGCTGGAATAATCCTGAAAGTGCAGCTCACCTCTCAAGGAGAGCAAGAGGGCCATCCGACCGCAGGCGATCCCTTTTACTTGACAAGTTTATACATTATTCCGCTCATTAAAACCACCACATGCCAGCTGGGCTTCAACAAGTCTTCAGTCAACTGCACTGAGGCACTAATGTCAAACAACAGAAACAAAACTGCTATCTCAGAGGCATATTCTAGTGATTTGATGGAGTAACTTATATAACACGTATTTTTGGAATTTTCTTGAGGAAATGTGTCATACTTGTCACTAAATGAGATGATACAAATTTTGAGACAAATTGTCAGTGAACAAAGAATTTGAGCAAATGTGTAATGGTTGTGTAATGGTTATTTGTGGAAAAAAAATATTTCCAGCTCACCTTCATTTTCCCAATGTGAACCTGAAGAGGGCAATTAGTGATACCAACAAAATATAATGGACAAATATATATGATATGTTATAATTTTCTCCCCAGGATTTATACAAATTTGATCCAGGTTGTTCACTATTGTTATTTAGTGATTATTTACAGTTAGAGGCAGTATTCATGCAATTTATTTGCAGATGATACTGAAATTCCCTGATAGCTTTTAATATATCTTTTTTATTTATATATATTTTTTGTTTTCTCATTAGTCTCTATGTTAAGTTCTCTAATTGGGAAAACAGGCCCCATACTCTGTTAAAGATATTTTAATAAATGTATAATCACCTGAAAACAAGAATTGCTGTGCCTCTATAAGCTCAGAATGAGTTATAGTTTATATGCACATAGGGTCTTCTTCTATGGAGCCTAACATGTTGTACTGCCATGCGTCTGTAAACGCCCAGAAAAACAAATAACAATGTGGCACTAGTGAGGGCCTTTAACATTTTTTTGCAAGTATTGTGACTTCTCCTACATGGTTGGAAGAGCAGGGTGAGGCATATACAGTTTGGTGCACTCTGTAACCTTACCACTAGATCCCTCTAAATCTTCCACATTGGTACTTCAAAGATGTTAATTGCTGTTTTTTCCTTCCAACAACATCAACACATCACCAAAAGCCTGCAAAATTAGCATATGGCTAAAAATAATAGAACTACTACAAAATCTAAAGCAGACGGTGTAATTATTGCATGTGTGTCTCATATATGGACCACCTGCAGCCGAGGCAGCAGCTGGCATGTGTTTATCTGCAGAGCTGCAATGATCTTCATACAGCAGCTGAAAGCAGCCAGATGACATCCTGAACTGAGCCAACGGTCAGCTTCAGTAGCTCAACACTGAGCTACACATGAAAAGTGTGGTCATCATGCATATGCTGCTGAAAATTTCCAGTCATTTTCAAGGACTGTTTCAAAGGCGACCTTGAACATAATGCATTGGTTGTTTTCTGTTTTCTATAAAGAAGGTGCTTACTCCATTAATTTCAGAATCAATACATTTGCCATTGTACCTTTAATAAATTTGCTCTGCTATTCACTTACATTGGGAGAGAAGGGCCAAGGGTGTTTAATAGTACTGAGCTACTTTCCTTTAAAAGCTGGTGTTGCATAGCGTAAGGCAAAACTGACACAAGATGGTGGGCAACACTACAAGACAACTCAGGTCAATAAGAAAAGTTTCAGGCAAAGGGTAAAAAACAGAAAAAAGGAGAGATCCAATTTGTTCGTGAGAATGTGTTCTGATGGAAATAAAAAAGTGCAATAAAATAGACGAGTCATGTTCAATTCACAGGACTCATAAAAATGCTACTATAAAAATGACCCTTAGAGGTTAAGGGTCATTTTGAACAATATGATGAAGTTTTCTATGACGGTTTAATAGCAACACTGACATTCAAAGTTAAATGTGTGAATGTTCAGCTCTCTATATCTGATGTGTTTAAAATTGGTTTTATTTCACAAATAAATTATAAACTCACCATACTCCTGCAATGACTTGCATGACACATCCAAGTGGGTGGAGCCAAATGGGTTCCTGACAAATCTCCGCCTCCGACGCAGGTCATCTTCCCAGTAGTCGAGACGCCAGAAGTCATGCAGCTGACTATAAAAGAGACAAGAAGACACTCAAATACAATCACAAATTGTATGAGCACCAATCACCGGTACTAAAAAAATTAAGAGGCAGTTTAGACAGAGCACACACCTTGCACTGATAGTTTGGTTACAGCAGCTATTTCCTTATCACAGGAAAACATCTTGAAAAGAAAAATCAGTCCACAGATAGCAGATTTATTAGGCTGACTAGTGGCATGCTCTGCAGAGGCCCAGTAATGTTAGCTCTGCTAAAGTCCATAGCATCAGAACAGCAGGGAGCAGGAGCAACCACTGCGCACATAAATCACAGGCACTCCCATTAACTAATACAGCATCAAATTACAAGTATAAATGGCACAGCTTGCCTCCTTTTTTACAATGTTTTTTAACAAGTCTTGTAAATCAAAGGTAGGAACCTCAACGCAGACAGCGTGGGGTTTAATGATCGGGGTCTTGGGGCGGTTGAGGCATGAGCCTATAAAACAAGCCCCCTCCCTGCATATGTGGAGCCATGATTAAAATAATGTGCTGAAATATTCATTGAAATGATTCCCAGAGCCCTGGAGCAACCCGACAGAAAATTGCATTTTTATTCATTATTAATAACAGTGAATTAGGGTCGTAAAAAAAAGAGAAAAAGAAGAAAACAGTTCCAGCATGTGGTAACCATCTTTGTAAATGATTATTCCAACATTAGTGAGGACCTGGGATAATTTTATTGCTTGCAGCTAATGCAAACCATTAAGTATCGGGACTAGCATTAGGTTACTAAGTGCTGCTTGTTCCAACTGTGCACTAGCTGGAGCTATTTCAAAGTCTTTATGTTTCCTTTGGTGGGAAATGTAGCACAAAAAAGTCTTGTCTTAATTTACCCTTAACAGGGAAGAGGTTAGTTAAAAAAATAGCAATAATTCAAAAAATTGTGTATAGCTGACATTGGGATATAAGTGACTGTATCATTTTATTTTATTTTAATCTAAATCTGAGGAAATGTGGCATCGCTGCTTCGGTTGAACTTCAATAGACACTCCCATATCACACAGTTCATTCATACAGACATTTTTATTGCTATTTATTCCACAAACAGGAACCACGTGATGTAGTATAACATGCTCTTGTCTAAAATGGTGTCCTTACCTTCATATTATAAAAAAGTAAAACACACGAGAAAGCCCTCCAAGACTCCAAATGAAATCTTGGATCTATACTTTATGTCCAAATCCAAGATTTTTCAGTGCGTGCAGGATACAGTAATGGCTTGGCTGGCAGTCTTCTATTTCATTGTATGGTTTCTGCCCCTTCCCTGCCACAGTATTGAGGCAGTCTAAACAGATTAAAGTGTTACAGGGGATCACATCACAAAATACAGCCTCCTTGCTCCATGAATATAATATCTACAAATGTCAGAAATCAAGAGGCTCAGGAGACTTAGCCTGGCTCTGACAGCAACAAGAGCTCAGTTTCAGTTAAATATCAATCAAAACTGAGTATGTGTGTGTGCATGCATGTGTGCGCACGTTGTATGCACAGAGTATCACAAGCCGCTGCATGCAAAGCAAGACTAACGCCTTGAGCTTGTCCCCTGTCAATCTCCCTCAAAGCTGAACTGAGGAAAAGAGAGATGTCAGTGGGTGGAATGGAGAAACCCACGTAAATGATATTGTAAACGCAAGATTACACAGTGTGAAAAATGTAAATCCACTGTAGGCAACTGGGCGATTACTGCTGAAGATTATGTCCCCTAATTCTTAGTGCAAATAGACAGCAGATGACAGTGGGGGATAAATCCTCCCCTTTGAAGATTTTCCTTTTACCAGTATTAACTGTATTTGATGCGTTTTATTTGGTCCGCTAAAGGATGCTCATTTGGGTCCAAGTTTAAGTTAGGTTTCAGCCAAAATAAATTAATCTGTCTTAAACAGAAATCTACTGCAACAACAAACCACACACAACAATGACTGATTAATGAGCTTGATGCCAAAATTTTGTCCTGTGCAGATGGTTTCAGTTTGGATGTGGTATTCTGATGTTTGACTAGGACCTGTGATATTCTAGACTATGTGGTCGATACTAGACCGGATTTTGACTGTGCCAAAGTGACATACTAAAGGAACCTCCTTTCTGGTCCAGTTTGCTCAGAAGGATTGCACTCCCACTGGAGATCTGCAACCAGGTGTATTGAGCTCACACACAGGATTTCAGAGATGACCTCGAGCCACCATAACACATATCCATATTTTCAGGGTGGGGAGGGAATAAAACAAAGAATTTTGATGTTATCTCAAAATCAATGTCATCTGCATGCACATTTGACTCAAACCCATACAGCAAAATTGCACATGGCAAGAAAATGCACACACTGCAGACAATATATTTTCAGTAGAGGCGGTAAAACACAACTCCTGCCATAGAATCATTAATAGAAAGCTGGTTGTCTGTATTGTCTCTATAACAACAACAAATTGTCCATCCAATAGCATTCTTTATTAAGCAGAGTTGTTTCAAGACCTCCCTATTTTCCACATCAAATGTGTCTGGTTTCATGACAACCATAAAGAATGGCTGTGAGCCGGCCTCCTCCTACTGGCAAAATTTATTAGTCCAGTCACTCATCAATCACCCAAATGGATTTCAAACCGCATTTTAAAAGCTAATTTTCCAGCACTGATAACCTACTACAGGAAACGGGAGCACCATTATTTATGGATGCTTTCAGACTTGCTAAGTGCAGCAGGATAAATGTGTAAGAGGACTATCGTCTATTCTTCTCTTTTTCAAATAGGTATTTAAAGCACATCTTTCCTCAAGGAGTGAGTATTGAGATTTTTGAGGTGCCAGATCTAACACCTCAGCCTACTGGGAATGTGTTTTGTTTGTAAAAGGAAAGGGTAAGCTGGCAGGCATAATTCACAATAAGATGGGGAGGAAAGGAGGAAAAGAAAAATAAAGGGATTGATAACAGTTTTATAGGAAACTATAATATCATTCTAGAAAAGAGATACTTTCAACAGCTGTCAAGAGCTCATAATGGAAAAGACCATGATATATTCTTAGCACTACTGTTATATTAGGGCAGCAAAACATTGTTTCCACATATTTTCTCTGATTCTTTGGAGAGCAGTATTGATGATCTAGTGAAAGTAAACTTGAGCCAAAGCATGGAAAGACTGTTGCCATAACCAGGCTAAAGGTGCTTGCTTGAGGCCTGAATTATCTCCAAAACAACACAAGTAGTCTCACATTCAGACCACATTAGTAAAAGGAAAAGAAGAACTATAAATTACAAATCAGATGACGCCAAATTGGCTCAGCTTTACAACAATTCAATTCAATCTGCAAGTGAAATATAATCCCTACAATTATTGAAATAAAAGTGATAGAAATAAAACTAATTAAGTCAATCTGCTTAATAATTAACTTCATGGCTTTAAGTCATTTAAACAAGAATGGCCAAGTGAAACATGCACAGGGCTGGATTGCAGGCAGATGAGGATCTTACTGTTAAGGATTTCCTTTTTATTCTATTTATGCTCAGAGGAGATTTGTGTGAGGCGGTCGGGAGGAAGGACAGGGACATGCTGATTCAATAAAACACCATTATACTCCTTTTAAAAGCTTCCATTGGTGACATGAGTAGGGGGTAATTATAATAAATACCAGTAATCAGTGACAATTCTATTCAAAGGAGCAGTGACTGGTTTCTATCACACACTCTGCCTTTCTCTCTNGACAATTCTATTCAAAGGAGCAGTGACTGGTTTCTATCACACTCTCTGCCTTTCTCTCTCACACACATACATGCACACACCAACACACACACACACACACACACACACACACACACACACACACACACACACACACACACACACACACACACACACACACACACACAAAACACATGCCAGTTTCTAGTGTTACTGAGGACAAGTGATCTTTTCTTTCATTTTCAGTTGTCCTTATAGAAGGCAACTATGAGTTCATTAGGAATTTACTTATGCAATTGGCACTGTTCTATACTTAAAAGTAGCGATTAAAATATTTTTAAATGTACTTAAAAAAATGCAATAAAATAACACATTTATTCATAATTCATCTAAACAGGATTATTGAGGAAAATCTGGCACCATATTCAGTTCACAAATTTAAGAAACAGCTGCTTTTTCAACTAAACACTACTTCCCTGAAACCATCTTTTGAGTTTATAAAAATGACAACCACACATATGCATCCTCACATTATGAAAATCATGGTGTAGCCAGCCAGATACTAGAAACCAAAGAGATGCAAAACAAAA
>JANJYP010047730.1:0-14525 GCA_024605115.1 Rastrelliger brachysoma | reverse complement strand
GGTTGATTTGCAGACCATCTGCCTGTAAATGAAAGTTCTGCTAATGTGGATACATGTTTTAACATAAATTACACTTGCAACAAATTGTGAACATCAAATATTGATTTCCAAATAGTTGTGTCACATTCATTAGCAAAGGAAGTTAAGAATCATGATGAAATTGGTGGTGGTTAGACTATTATGCAAAACTCAGTGCTTGACTCAAGCATCTCTATTCCTTTCAAGCTGCATGAGCAAACAGAAGTAAAGCATCTGTTGCAAAGGAAAACCACACTGCACATGTTACAGACACACTGTATTTTAATGAAAGAACAGGTTAAAATAATACACTTTAATGAAAGAAGCAGACATTAAAAGTCACCATAAATATGCTACATAATCCTAATCACAATTGAGTAAATGTATTTGTAAGGGCAGCTCAGTGTTAGGCTACACACAAACACATGGAGGATAGATCTCATCAGCATTAAGTAAAACTGTGCAGTGGAAACTCTAGATGTGAACCCCAGATTCATGTTTTTTCAACACCGTCCAGCTTACAACTCCTCATACGCACACATACACATGCACGCATACACACGCGCGCACACACACGTTTGTCTTTATATCCTTGTGAGCACTCACTGGCATTCCTTTACCCTTTAGCCATCACAACAAAATGTGTAAACCCAACCCCTAACCTAAACTTTATCTAAACTCAGCTCTAATCTTGAAACCTTAAAATCAAGTCTGGACCCACATCTTACACTTTGAAGTTGTGAGGACCTGCTAAAATGTCCTCACAACGCTGGTTTTGAACGGAAATTGGTTCTAACAAAGATAGAAAGACATACATGCGCATGTGTGCGCGCACACACACCCACACATACACACACACCCACACTCTAAAATGTATACCTACAAACAGAACTCACTCATAGTCCAGCTGTATGAATTCTTGCAGGATACTTTTGCGGGCTTTAAACATTACTAATTCAACACCCTGATTGCTTTGTGTTTCTGATCTGATGATAAAAACATCAATTTCATTGATAGATAATAAAAAAAACAAGTCCTCCCACTGCTCTAAGCAGTCCTATACACTTGGATCACTGGAATTAATAAGAAATGGGTTATACTACTTTTCTTGGTTTGGGCCAGACACATCTAAGTGTGCACCATAAACTCTAAAGGAAAACCCAAATACCTTGTGTAAGAATGTCATATTATCTGACTTGCACTGGCCTCACCGCCACAGAGAGACTCCTTTAGTGGTCGCTGATATCATTCAAACACACGCTTAAAAATCCAACATGCACACACACACACACAGGGTGCCTGTGTGACTACATTTCCCAGTCTTTCACACACAAACCCTGCACGCATTCACTCCATGTCCCAGCACAACTAGCAATTGGGATTAGGGATGGGAATTGATAAGATTTTTACGATTCCGATTCCATTATCGATACTACTAAACAATTCGATTCTTTATCGATTCTCTTATCGATTCTCTTATCGATTCTAATTTGGGGGGAAAAAAAGAACAAACAGCTTGATTAGTGTCAAGTTTACTTACTTAGAAGTATCATGACCTTACAAACTTAGTCTAGATAATATGTAACTCTGGCAAATACACAAGAATGTGTAACATTTTTCAAATAGAAATCAAAAAATTCTCCTTTTTAAAAGGATATGTGAGCTGACTGACCACTCAAAAATAATAATCTGTAATTTTAACACAAATAATACACAAAAACAGATATCTAATTCAGAAAGCTACTGATATAACTGCAGGAGTGGATAGAGTTATTGTTTCTGTGTGACTGGAGTTGAAACATCAATGTATGACATCTAATATAATTCTGCAAAGACCAACTTCCAACCCAGTCCTGCACTGCACCTGTACCTAACACTGCGGTTGCTGTTGTCTTCATTCTATCTCCTCCTCTTCCTCACTCCTTTGACTGGTGTTATCCTGACACTGGTCTTGTCAGCTAATAATAATACTATATACTGCATACTATCTATTGGCTCGCTGTTGGTGGGTTTCAAATAAAATAAATTTCAATAAAATCATATTTTGGGCTAAAACATAATTGATTAATTATATTACAAACTGAAGACTCCTATCAGGTATTCTGAGTCTGATTCAACTCATTTACTCCAGTAGTCACAAAGTACAGGCTCTGAAATGTACCTAAATGCAAAAGGGGGCTTCTTTGCTCTGGGCCCCCAGACTCTAGGACCGCCCCTGCTGCCCATAACGTGTTGGTTTTTTCAGTGAGTCACTGTTACAGGTTAGCCTGCCTTTTAATCATCCTCTGTAAACTCTATACATATAGCCTACATGTGTTCATATGCAGTGTTGGCAGCAACGCGTTACAAAAGTAATTAATTACTGTAATGTATTACTTTTTGCTGTAACGCAATAATGTAAGGCATTACAGCAGTAAAAAAAGTAATATTTTGCGGGGAGAGAAAGCTGCTCTCTGTGCGCGCGAGCTGTCTCTCTCTCTGCTGCAGCTGCGGACAAGTTGCCATGGTGATAGTCAGCTGCAGGCCAGGGTGATTATAGGTAGGCTAAAAACATAACATAGTTTGGCGCGTGATTTTCGAAATATTAGCTAGTCTCATCTACAACAACATGAATCAATCTAAAACGACAAGGAAGTGTTTCAGAAGCGGCCAGCAGCACCGGTGTGGATATTTTAGAGAGGGATGAAGTCACTAGCCAGAGCTCCTGAGTCAAGGTAGCTCTCTCTCCACATATAGCCTACATATAAATTCGTTGTTGGATTTTACTAAAGTAGAGGAGATGAGCAGATATAAGCAGACACAACAGCTGATCGGGAGTGATGCACTGTCACCTATGACAGTCGCATATCAAAAGGAAAAAAATATAGAATTTCAGTCGCTTATCAGTGCGACATGTCTTCTGTCTGTAATGTTACGGAGGCTGAAACAAGTAACCAGCCTGTCTTGACGTCCCACTCTGCTACCTGCAGCCGCGCTGCTGCGGTCAAACGCTGCTCCGTTTTATGGGGTAAAAAAAAAAAAGCTCTGACTACTGGCGGGTTCAGCCTGGAACACACCGGCCGCTCGGGAAATGTCCCGAACCTCCCTATGGCCGGCCCGCCCATGTTTATGACTGCAATACACATGAGAAACCTGTCGTGCCCGCTGTATTCGAGCGTGCTTTCGTAGACATAATTCGTGCTGGCTGGAATCGATAAGAGAATCGTTAGAAAAACTGCCAAACGATTCTATGGAATTGAAACACACGTTCCTGTTGAGAACCGGTTCTTGATTCCCATCCCTAATTGGGATAGCAGTATCAGCAAATGTGTTGTTGTGGCTGCTGGAGACACAAGAAGAACAGAAAAAGATAAGGCATCACATGCTATTCTTGGCAAAGCCGTACAAAGTGAAAGTGTGGCACAGCGATGGCTCGTACGCGGGATGAGGAAGCTACACTGGAACCCTTGTAAAGTTGAAGGGGATGCAACTTTGAAAAAAAGTCATGAAGAAAGATGGAGATTTTCCTTCTCAGTCCCAGCCGTTATCCTTTATCATGTGGGACAGCTCAATGATGTACTTCCCTTCCTTGTACTTCTGACTCAGCTCAAAGGCCTGTTCCTGCAGGTGGGAAGCACATCGGGTTGTTAAAAGGAGATTCATCGGGAAGAAACTTGCTACATGACGGACTTATTTTTGACTATACTGACTCCTGTATGTGGCACTGTCCTTCCTCTAACATTTTAAACTATTGCCTTTATTCCTGTAATCTGCAATCATGTCACCATGGGCGTAACTATAATCAACCCAGCATCTTATGTGCAGGTGTACCTACATATTTCCAGCCCAACGTGGTGTGGCAGTTTTCACAGTAGATATCGGCCACGGCATGAAGTCCTGTGAGCAGCAGCCTCTCCTCTGCAGGGCCACAGCCAACATTCACCCTGAAACCACACAGTCAAATCATCAAACAGCTACTCCTCCTGAATTATGTGGGCGGAGGGTTTCAGATACTCCTTTTATAAAAACACTAAAAGATCTTTTAAGTGATGCAAAAGAGATTAAAGTTGATCAAACAGTCATGAGAAGAGCATTTTACCCCCAACAATACAGCATTTCAGAGTTTCACCTAAACTGATCAAGCTTTAAATTGAATAGATGCTGATGAATTTAAGATTAAGTGCTGAACTAATCTTAACTGGGGGCCCTCAGATCTTACAGCTAGAGTCTGACCTACTAACCCAAGAGGAGCATGACTAAAGTGAACTCACCCAACTTCAAGGTCCACTCTGTAGCTAATCAAATCATCTGTTGACAATGAGGCTTATACAAACATGTCTGATTCGAGGAATTTGTTTTCAGAGGAAGTCAGACTATTTCAGTGATCACATGCAGGAGCTTACAATAAATTCACAAGATTATTTCTGTACCTTATAAATACATTTATTTGGGCAATTATTCCTATCTAAAAAGTCTTTATGAATGGTTAACATTTAAGTAAAGGCCTTTGGAAAGAGGTGATGGTAAACACTAACTGCCTGAAAATCACTTTAGGATGAATGAATCCTGATCCTCATTGTGTGCTCAAATATTAAAATAATATACTCACACAGAATTGAAGAGGTAGGCTCGGCCTTGACTGCCTTGGAAAGACTAGGAGACACGGAGGAAAGAGAACACCTTTGACATGTGGTTCACAAACACAAACATGATATTTGTTTATTGAGCTTTACAAAATATGTCGAAAATATAACACTGAGAAACCTCTCATTATATTGTTAATGTTATCTTCAAGATGCGACGTACTTCACATAATTGAGGTCACCGATGTCATTAAAAACATACAACCATTAAAGATGATTTCATTAAAAACAAACAATTCTCTAAATAAATAAGAACATGTATATAAAGCTACATTTAAAAGTAGTGGCAGTCTATTTGGCCTTGTTTAGATTGGACATTGCAGTGGGAATAAAAGAGCTGTTGTAAGATCCCTTTTTGGCCAGAGATGCTGTTGTGTGATGAGAGCAACTGAACAGAGTGGTGAAGGGGATGTTAAGGGTCCTTAGTGATGGAGTTGGCCTTTCTTTTTACTGTGTGACTGTATGTCTAGAAACTAAGTTTGAGTGGGGACACTGACTTCAGTTGCATTCTCGATGAAGGTTTTTTTTCTCTTGTTTTACTTCAATGTAATATTGATTGTGAGATGATTTGATGGGCGATATACTGCTGCTAGAGTGTAAAGGACAGGTGGTGGTTGATCTCAAGTGTCCAGGTACTTAACAGTAGAACTGTCACTAGGTAAAATTTACCCTTTACCATTTATGTTTAAACATTTTAAGTTGCTAGACAACAGCATCTGACAAGTATGTCAAATCACAATTAAAGTATAACAAGAGCAAAAGAGAATGACCTGAGAAAAAAAAACAACTCACCAAGTGGAACGTATTTTTATTTAATTGATTATTCATTCAGTTTGTGTTGCCATGTTACCGTTTATGCTTAATGGGCTATTTAGCTAATTTGCCCAATGTCTTAGTCTGTTTTTATGAATGAAATATATTGTGTTATCATGTGTTTTGGTGATGAAATTGTCTATTTAGTGTGTCAATTTATTCGCAACATTAAAAAAGAGCTGGTTGTTTATTTATATTATTATAGGTTATTATTATTAAGGCCACTTTGGTCATTTAAATAGCATTTCAATAACATGGATTTATAATATCACACCACCATGCAAATATTTCCTTGCCTCCTTTGTGCGGACAACTCCTACATGCAATGACACAGTGCATTTGTTAGCACAAGAAATTCAGCAGCCAGTAACCTTCTGGTGGTTTTAGGCACACAGCGACATCTGGCAGTTTTAGTGTTTAAGATCTCAGATGTTTCATATCAGTCCAGTTTTCCTAGTCCCTCCTACTTTCTAATCAATGAGAGGGCCATGCAGTAATGTCCAAGGCAACTGAAATGAAATTATCTACAACAAAAGATCAGCAGCATACTAACCTTAGAGATAAGATCGTCATGGTTGGCCAGATGGGCGCGGCAGTGCACACAGCTGTAGCGACGATGGCATGAGTCCAGGTAAGCCTGGAACGTTTTGGCCTTTGTCAACTTCACCATGTCTGAGGAAGAAGACAGCAGGGTTGAATGTTGTGCATGGTGTTAGAGATGCAGGTATACATACTGGAACTCCTGGTGCAGATCAATCAAGCACTTGGCTGGTAGTTCTCTTTTTTAAAAGAAATTTGATAAGCTTACCTCTGTTAATGAGGAAGTCAAAAACATCATACCGACGCGGTTAATTGAAGCAATATGACATTATAAAATTGAGCTGACTGACCTATGTCTTCATGAACTATAGTACTGTAACAAGTAGGCCATTAACTTATCAGATGAGTTTTTTTTCCGACAATCAATTTTTTGTCAAATGATCTGTTTGTTAAAGCTTCACAAATCATTTGCTGCTTTTGTCTTCTTCATTACATGAACAGAACACAAAAACTGAGAAAGAGAAAACTTTGAGCTCCAGGAAGTTATGAGTCTGGCCATGTTACAGATCAATTTATTAAAGGAAGATTATGACAGCTTTGGACTTCCTATGTCACAACAATATGGTCTTACCTAATACTTCAAAACTTTGACTTATTAAAGTAGAAACTTAGAGACAAAATTCCAAATTTATCTTTCTATTTTGTTTGTTTTCTTGGCAGACCAGTGCTTCCATAGCAATAGACAGATGAATGTGTATTTCGAGCAGTACATGAATACAAACAGCCTGGCTGTGCTGTAACCATGCATTTATTCATATTTTTCTGTCACTATTCAAAACATTTGTCAAAACATGTTATGTTCACAAACTGACTCAGTAAGTTGGGTTGTCCTAGCAGATTGGTTTATCATGTAGCTTGCTTCCTGGTTCATAATAGCTTGCACAAACAATCCTTTCCTCTCCTCGCTTCATTAGAGGAAACCACTAACCCAAATTCGGGCCCTGCTGGCAACGTGTGCTGCACCGTTTCTGTACTTTCTAGCACTGGTAATCACCATCTGTCCTGTCTGTCAGTCGCTACATAACGACACAAAAACGGCCTGACACATCTGCCAGCTGCAGGACGAGTCGGCCCCACTAGCTCTGACCTAGCTTTGCGTGTTTTTTGTTGTTGTTTTTACAGCACAGTCACAACATGCAGCAGCTAACAGCGGCTCAGATGCGCAATGCAGGATTTCCCCTCCTTGGTATTTACCTGATAATACCGAGGCTCTTCCACAGATAGTCTTCAAAGCATCCGATGAAAGCAGTGGTCAGGTTTTAAGGTTTAGGGCTCGCTTGTAGCAGTCGACCACGCCGCGTTGGCTGACGGTTCGGACAATAAAGACTCAGACAGCCTCCGGTTTATGCTCCCGTTTTTTCACCCGCGTTTCCGTGCCTTTTTGCTTTGTTTTGTTTTTTTTTTTTTTTAAACACAAAACCACCTCTCAAAGTTTCCTCCGCGGCACTTGGTTAAAACGGGAGCAGGATTTCGACAATACTGGCAGTCTGACAGAATTGTGTGCAGCGGCCCCGGCGGGACTGAGCTGTGGTTTGTTTATGAAAACACGCAGAGGAGGAAGTCCGAAACGCGTCAGTGAGCGCAAAACAAACCTCATTCAGCCAATCAGAGCCCGGAGAGTGACGTCGAGAATATGGGTCAACCAGTCACGTCCGACTTCACATGAGCTCTTTGTGGCTATCTGTTTAGTTGCTGGTTGAGCTCCATAAATGCTGTTAATGGCTTATCGTTTCCTGCTTGTGTGTGTTTTTGGGATAATTTGTGTCCCACTGTAGACTTTCCGAAAAACTGCAACTGACTAACTGAACAAGAATTTAAGGTTGTGTGATTCAGGAAACGTTTTAATATCCTTGCATGGTCATGACAGGAAGGATAGGGGAGTTGCTTTGGTTTCTTGATTTATTTGCATGTCTGACTTGGGGTTGACTGTTGTTTTCCTCAGTCAGTACATGTAGAGGCCTGCAGCTATGTCAGAAACACCTCCTCAAAGACACTTCTACAAAAACTGCATTGGACGTTTTGAATGCATGCATTTTCACTGTATTGTTGTGTGTACATTATGTAACCAGTTGTTGTGAATATTTTAGCTTGTCATTAGTTTTAGTTAAGATGACAGATAAGGAATAGGTACAACTGTTTGCTTTGTTTGAGCTCAGGCACAGAAATAAACTAAACTAAACTAGTCTCAAACAATCACAAAAAATCCAAGTCACACTGTGACCTCTGGACAAATTCTTGACGAGGTCCAGCGCCACCCACTGGCCTTAGGCCCTCTCCAGCTTTTCTCCAACCTTTCCCAAATAGGGCTGGATTTGCCTTGCATATGACTGGCTGGTTGTTATTAAAGCCGCTCTGTGATTGGCTGGTTGTTATTAATCAATTAGTTGCAGAATACTTTAATTATCATTTTAAGTAATTTCTCAAGAAAAAACATTCAAAAAGATACTAGCTTCTTGAATGTGAATATTTATTGGTTTATTAAGTCTTTTATGGCGGTAAACTAAAGATATCTGACTTGTGGACTGTTTGCCAGTGCAAAACAAAATTTCATGAGCCAAACAATTACTTGCATAAAAAATTGTTAATTGCTGTCCAACATTTAACTGCTGTATTGCATTTTCTATTTATGATACAAATGTTTGAAGGTATAAAATCCTGGATGATCCAGAAGTTATACATGATTTTAATGTATTTGCATGAATGTAAGTTCCAGTTAATATCAATAAACATGCTGATATGACTCTAGTGTCCTATTAGCCTCCTTTCTTTACTGGGTCACTGGAAGTAGACTTTTGCTCTTTGCACCCATTGTATTAAAGACTTCACTGATCCACTTATATTAACTCACTCGTTACACTGCGAGGCACCGCCAACCAGGTCAGAAAAATACGCTCTTTGTTTCACCAACAGACTGGTTGATTATTATCACAGCAATGTGGCTGGACTTTGACCGTGGCTTGGGAAAACAAGGACACTGGTGAGGTATACTGCACATGGAAACCCTCCATTAAAATGCACATACTTTATATAATAAATGAGATACCAAATTAAACACAGATGTACAGCAAATTCCAGATATTATATCAGTGTATCCATGGAAACAGCAGTCTTGTCTTTGCATTATCTGTTTGTGTTGTTTATCTTAATATCTCATCAATGCAAATGAAGAGTACATGTGAGTGAATTTTACCAGATTTGTAAAATCCTACATGCACTCATATCAATCAAGTAATGGCATAAAATAGCATTAGACGCAGTCAAAACAATGTCACGTTTACTCTCTTATCATCACAGATGGGTTATCTGCTCACATGGTGCAGCTGGTTAAATATTAATCATAGCAAAAGTTAGATTTGTTTTGAGAAAAATCAATGGCTGCTTCTTTTTGGTGGTGTCTAGAATAATTGCGTGTGGAGGTCATACAAAATGAACCTCAAACAAGTAATTTAATCAACAGTGATTAAGATTTGGCTAATAAAGACTTTAATTCTTTGACTATTCTTGTCACAGCTGGGGAAATGTATCACACCACTTTTTTTCTTAAAAGTTCAAATTGTGCAAAAAGAGGAAGAAAACAAATAAAAAAATAAGTGAAAAAAAGAACAAAACAATAATAATGAAAGCCAAACAAAAACACTATCCTGCACCAACACATCTACTCTAGGATCCGTTGGAATGGAATCCCTGTTGTCTTAATGACACAAACTACAAGTTGAATCAGTTGTCTCTTTGTGCAAATCCTCCTGGGAGTTAAATATGCTTTATGAATAAAATTCTAATGAATGTGCAGGTGAATAGGGTTTCTGGAGGCTATTAAAATGTTAGACCAGACTTCATGCCAATCAAATGTCAGTCCAAATCTCAAAAATTGGCTCTCTATAAAGCATCTAATGCATGAGGCCTGTAAACATGCCATAAAATGAACAAATACAGTTTAATAACTAAACCTCTATCTCTAATGCAATGTATGGTTTTATGAAGTCAATGTAGTGGTGGGAAACTTTGCCTTGGAACTCCACTGGCCTCGAGAATCAAATGTAATTGCAATAAAAGAAATAACAGCAGCATAGTAANTAAACCTCTATCTCTAATGCAATGTATGGTTTTATGAAGTCAGTGTAATGGTGGGAAACTTTGCCATGGAACTCCACTGGCCCCGAGAATCAAATGTAATTGCAATAAAAGAAATAACAGCAGCATAGTAAATTGAATTTTGTACAAAGATCTTGGAAGAGTACATAGATGCCTTTCTCCCAAAACTAAAAGAATTCTATCAGCCGGTTCCCAATTAGTAGTTTAGGATTATTAAATAATTAGGAATTTGAGTTCCAAGACACAACCTCTCCACTAATATAGTACTGAGATAATATGATCATAGTTATGATGGCACTGAGTGAAGGGAAGACTGAAATATAAAAGATTTTAGAGGGAGTAAGGAGACACCAGATTCTTCTCCAAGGCATCATACAATACACTTGTTCGGTGTGAAGTCAGGTCAGTGAAGTCTAAATGTAAAAGCCCAACTAACAACTACCTAACTTAACTGAGGAGGTGGAGGAAGGGGTAGCGCTGTGCTGACAAAATTAATCTGGGGTAGTTTCAGCTACAAAGTGAATTGAAGAGAGCGATACATCTGTCCAGATCAGAGCTGATTTTGTTGAAAGTCTTAGCAAAATTGTATTTAACTATTGTCTGTATAGAAGGAAATATCTCTACACCCAAATAAATAAAATTATTGACTATGACTGACTGCGACAGGTAGAGAGACAGAGGCATTGGCTGCTAGTTGGATCAGTGGTAATAAAGCTGATTTCCACCAATTTATTCTAAATACTAAAAATTTAAAAAGACTGAAAAATGGTAAGTATGTGTGGGGTATCTTGATTGGTGTCATTAATGCATAACAAAATATCTCCACATAATGCAATTTAGTGGTGGGTGCTATTATTAGAAATCAGTGATAAAGTAGGTAAGAAATTTCTGGTGTGCACCTGCGGCTCTAGCGAAAACACTAACAACAGTCAGCTCAGTGGACAGCCTTGTCTCAAACCTCTTGAAATGGAACATAGAGGTGAGCAGTTCTTGTCTATAAGCACTATTGCTGCTTGGTCTCACACACCATTTATATTTGTTCTTCTCTTACAGTCTTGCTATCTTCATTTTTTTTTTTACAGTATGTATCATGAGTGGATGTTTATGGAAGTTACTCCTGATTACTGTTCCTACGAAGATAGTCTGACAGAAGAGTTGGGTAGTCAGTCATCACTCCCGTGGCCCCGAGGTCAAACGCTGCCTTTATGTCTTCGTCTGTGTTGCACACAAATAATTGCACCTGCAATTACAGACTTGAGAATTAAAGTTCACGTCATACAGTGTTTTGAACATTGCATTCTTGAAATATACAGAATACTGCACTTATATTAATATATGCAATAGATTTATGCACATTGCCCAAAAATATATGATGAATTCCTTCTTATTTTTTTTATGTTAAAACATTATATGGTGTAGTGTGTGGAGCTCTTCTGGAGGAAATCTTATCCCTCTTAAATGGATGATACTGAGAGGACCTTTTCTTGGAAAAACTATTTCATAATCTATTATTCAAGTGTTCACATGTAGTGAAGCCCTCAGCAGCTGATAAGGCAATGGCATATGACTTCAATTGTTTTCATGCTCAAACTATTCAGTGACCACTCATGGCCTGACGATGAGGGTGATCTCATCCCGCCAGAGATTAGTCATATCAGGACAAAGATGATGCAGTATGAGCTTTACTGTTTGTCTTTGTTGACGTATTTCCTAAGTTGAACCATGATGTTGTTGGGTTAAATCAAATCCTACAGTTGATAAGCACAAGAAAATCAAATCAGGCTATTGGGCTTGAAAGTATATTTGTGGTATGTGGAGAAAATCTCAGTTCCCTTGTGGGGGAGCAATGCATTCCAACAAGTGGCTGATGGATAATGTGTCTCTGGTTCAACATTGTGTTACGCAAATCTTTTTTTTCTTATGATGTGGTGTGTTTGCTTTCTTTATCTAACCTTTTCATATTTCCCAATCTCTGTTTTCTATGCATTAATGTCACTTAAAACACTTTGTACTGTACTGTATACATTCATGATAATGGTTTCATACCTGAATTCCACGTTCTGCAAGGTGTTTAAAGAGACTCTTCCTCATAGTTAATCTGCAATGACAGCATAAAAATATATTAAAAAAATTAGTGTTTTATATGAACTGAAGTAAAGAAAAAACTATGTTTTTGCATGAAGAGCTTTCTATTATATAAAATGCTTTGCTAATGAGCAAAGATTAATTGCTTCACATAGTTTATTTACTTTAGCTATATTTAGTTTGAGTAAGTTGAAGGGTATTTTTGATAGTTGTGCATTGCAAAAGTTATAGACACATAGATTTTTTAGAATTTTAATTATAATGCACTTCCATTAGGGAGGCATTTGCAGGTATACCAAGGTGAACTCTTCTGTTTACTGGACGTTGTAAAGCTATTTGTGGTATTATTTTTGAAATGATCATTACTTTACTGTTAATGCACAGTACTATATATCATTATTGCATGCATTACATGTGTAAAACTGTATGTTTTAAAGTCTTTTTTTTTTCCTCTGAAATGACTTGTAGGAAATTTCATTCTTGGAAACATCAGCATCACTCACTTTTCTACCAAATTGATGAAGAGTTTGTTCCTCAAGATTGGTCTCTCAGCAATGTAGGTCCTGCCACATACAGAGAAAGAGAGAGAGAGAGAGAGAGAGAGAGAGAGAGAGAGAGAGAGAGAGAGAGAGAGAGAGAGAGAGAGAGAGAGAGAATAGATACATTTTACACATAACATAACATTAATACACACACACACACAAATCTCTGAGCATAGATGTGTGTGACAAGTGTGTTATAATGCTAGCAAAGATCAAGGTAAATATGCTCTCTCTTTATGAACAGATGTGAGATGACGCATGCATAAAGACAGACAAGTCTGGAGTCACACCTATTGAATATGCGCAGCAGGTAGAACTGCAATAATTCTTCTTTCAGCGGCACAAAGGGTAGCAAGCCACTATAGAAGAGCAGTAGAAGCAGCAGGCCTCGCTGTAGACTGAAACCATGCGGCATGGAGCTGTTCTATGAGAAGAAAGAGAGACCAATGAATTCTAGCAGTGCCTCTAGAGGAAGTTTTTTTTTCTGAATGTGTGTAGTGATGTTTGTGATTTGGTATAATGATTCTACATGGGTAAGTTTGTCTCCCCCAGGTGGTTCATGTACCATTTTGCAGCATTCCTTCATGATGCTAGAGCTCTCAGAGGCCCACACGGTGATGTCCTCCCTGTTGTAGCGTTTAGTCAGATCAGACACCTGCAGATGGACAAAGGAGAGTCACAGATTACATATGAAGGTGAGTCAAAATGATAAAGACAGGGTACAACAAGAAAGACACACAACTGCACAGGAGGTAGGATTTTTTATAATGCAAATTGTGAGCAAGAGACATCATTATAAATGCAGTGGACAAATATATAGAGATGAGAACACCCAGAAGAAGGTTCAATTTCAGACAGAGCTGTATATGGGAATTTTTTATGCAACATGAGGTCCATGGCTCATGAACACGCACAGAGCATATGATGGATTGACATTCACAAAATTGCTTATCAGCACAAAAGAATAACCTCAAAGTTATCACTGTGTCGACTAAACCAACCACTGTGTCACACTCAGTCTCACAAAGTTCCAGTTAGAGACCGGATATACCTCAAGCCTTCAACCTTGAGAAACTTATAAACAGTGTGAAGAGGTGCCTTCCTAAGATCTGTTGCCCTTTTTGGGAAAACAAATCAATGTCCTTGTTACTCAGTATTAGTAGTTGTTTTTTTTTTAATTTAGCCATACTTTATCTTGACTTTCTTAAAAGTTCTCTTAAAACTTTTGAGAAACACTTTTCATATCAAATATTATATTGCAATTTAAATGTTAGTTGTCAACATTTTTTCCCTTTGACTTTCTTTCATTTTCTAGGGAAACTGCTAAGAATGTGCTGTGGTCAGGGTTATTGTCTTGGGTGTATAGGACCTTGTGTATCAGCTGACTGTTGTACTCTTTGATCTCAATGGTAGCAGCGACTCTGGGGAACTTCCTGAACACATCCTCCAGCAAAGTAAAGTTCCTGTCTGTACCAGTACTGTAGTGACCTGAAAGAAGGGAGGAGTTTAAAAAAAGGACGCATTGTATTGTGACACATTGCATTCAAGCATACCCGTATCAGATCATAATCACTTATGGAGACTCAATATATACTTCTATTTATTTCCTGGAGATTTGCTCTTACTTTTCCCTAACCTCTAACCTTAATCCAAAAATTGGCTGTCCTCCATTGAACAAGCTGTCACCATATCTGTCCTAAGAAAAAATGTTGTCCCACAAGTAGTCAGTGACAAACCATACACACACACACAC
>JANJYP010047728.1:0-10491 GCA_024605115.1 Rastrelliger brachysoma | reverse complement strand
TCAACATTTGCACTCTAGAGAAAATTTGGGTCAACTCACATCCCTGCGTTGACTTTATATGTAATAATGCTGTCTCTAAAATTAGCTTTGTGTTTAGTCTGAGCACATCTTTTTACAGGGTGATGGACTGGTGAACAAAGAGTTCCCCTTGCCAGTGTGTAAATGCTTTGCATTAACCATGACCACAGTCTCTCCATAACCATATCCAAGTTGTCATACAGTGGTTTTCTATATCTATTGTACCTGTACTTTAACCATCAGTTGGATTTTAGTTATATTGAGAAATCCCAATTTCCTGGAATTTTCACAAAACTATGAAGAGACAATTTCCTGCTGTCCCTCTACATGTTCCCCTGAAATGAAATGTGATTGAAAAGTGCTGTTGAAGGTTCTTTATGTATTTTTTAGCTACCCATTCTTCCACTCCATATATTATTTGTGAATGCTTCTACCCAAAAGGCCAAGTAGTGCTTGCAAGTTCATTCACTCCTGTAGAAATCAAATTCCTGACCTTGGCAACTAGCCCACCCATGCAATTAGTGTAGTGCTCATTCACTTTATTTTTACTGAGCTACACAGATGCATCTACATATCAAAAACAGGAATCTAAACTGGACATTTCAAAGAAATGAAGCGAGTGTGAGAGCTTTGAGGCAAACTCTTTGATGCTGAGACTCGATAAAGATAATGCTGGTCAACGGATTGCATGGTTCTGTTAGTGTTATTAGGGAGCTTTAAGCAACACCCAAGTAAGATTTCAATTTATTTTTTACAGTACCTAAACTATAGTTAGGGCTGCAACTAACTGTTACCTTCATTATCAATTCATCTGTGGACTGCCTTATTAATTAATGAATAAGTCATTTGGTCTATAAATTGTCAGAAAATAGTGAAAAATGTTCATTTGCTTTCCTATATAACAAGTTGATACCCTCAGATTGTTTGTTTTGTCCACATAATACTTACAATCCCAAAGATATTCAACCTGCCTCATGAAACAGTATTGAATCTTCAAATTTGAGAAGCTTAGCAAAATTATTATTCAATTGGCAAAATAGTGAGATAATCGTTGCAGTTCTAACCCTGACCCCGATCAAAGTAAATAATACTATATTGTAAAAATTAAGACTAAAACTACAGTAGAATTGGTTTACCATATTATGCACTGTTTGCTTTTCATTGTTTTTTTTTTTTCTTGCACTGATGAATAGACTTTGTAATTCAGTAATATTTAATTTATGCTGTGTAAATTTAAGAAGTTTTCTATCCTGCACTACTTGGACGAGTTGCTTTCATTTGGTGGTGTATTTACAGTATGCTTACAAGTTGGTATACCAATGTTTATATGGATTACGGAAACATTTATACCAGTAATTAATTTGTTTTGTGTCTTCTTCTGGAGCTGCAAGTACTCATTCATCGCTTTGGTGCTTTATCCAGGCACTACCTAGTCATGGTCCCTCCCTCCACTCTGCCATCTCTCCTTTATAGGCATGCAGCCTCAATCAGCTCAAGCACTCTCTATCTGTTTATCAGTCTCTGGGGAGGAACAGGACATTTTAGAGCAGAGAGAAAACAGCAACACAAAGAGTGAGGAAGAACCAACAGGGGGCGCACATAACGCCGACTGTGACACTAAAACGTCTTTTGTGAAAATGTTGTGCTTCAAAAGAAACAATGTGATGACTGATGGGCAACAACAGCAACCAAATCCAAATAAACAACTGTGTAATTTTGGTTGTAATAAACAAATGATTAGAAGCAAATGTGTGCAACGCGGTGCATCGTCATGTTAAATATACTACGAATGAGTAAGTGAGTTATACAGAAATGATATACAATAAAGATAAGACCATAAATGCTCCCTAATGACAAAATGAGGAAATAAGTCCCTGTGAGATTGTAAAGTAAGACTCTTTGTTCCTGCTGTGAGCAAGTGTAACATGAATTAATCAGCAACTAGTAGCACAGTGTGTTGTTATTTCACAGTGCTTTGATGAACTGAAGAAGCCATGGCAATATTTTTAATACAAAGGATTATTGCTTTCTTTATCTTGGCTCCACAGAACGAAATAAGGATCGACTTGCATTCATAAACTGACTGAACAATATGAGGTGTTGTCAGATAACTGAACACCATGCTGCGAATAGCCAGATTCTGTTATGAACAACTGACCAGTGTTAGGGTATTATTCAAAGAAATAATAAACAGTACCCATCTACAGAGTTTGCAGGGAGCAGATGGCTGATGCAAAAGCTTAACAAGTAGTGTAAAATTGATCTGTCTCTATTTTGGATTGCAAGAATTCCATTATCGGGTGATCGTTTTGCAATATTTATGTTTTTCACCCCACGTTGCCCCTTCTATAATTGTCCACCTTGCCCCCACCAGGCCTCCTTGTCAGCCAATCTTTCACCTAATGCTAATGACCAGGTGCCAGCTCTACTGTCCCTCAGATATCATGCCTGAAGACTGATGTATTGATCGGGCGAGATTGATCAGGGCAGGGAGGGATGATACAGCAACATTACATGATTTATTCAGGTTCTAATATCTTGCGTCAGGACTGCCCTCTGGGACTTGGCTGTCTAGGCCCAGTGTCATCATCCATCCAAGTATCAGACCCTCTTCACACACTGTGGCTTCAGTTCCTTTTCAAGCACAAGGCATTACTAGTCCAGGTGACTATTAAATCAGCACAGCTTGGGAAAAGGGGCTTTTAAGAGTTATTATTTTGTAGATAGAATAATGTTTTTTTTTTTTCTTTCTCTCTCATACTTTACTAAACAGGCTCATAATTGGTATTCTGTGGATGGACAAAACTGAATGAACTTTTTTTTTTAATCCTCAAAAACAGGACTAACCAAAACAAGACAGGTCTGCCTCTCAAAATAACATTTTAGTATTCATCTGTTGGAAAATCTCATTTGTGATGCATTAGATATACTCCCTATGATCATGCTGAACTTAGACTATTTATACCATTTGTTTACAAAGTCTCGCAAACCTAATGAACACAAAATCACAGTCAAACCATCTCCCAGTGGCAAGCTGATAATTTGTTCAGGCTTCAGTAGGGCAGTGAAGCAGGCTGTTCTGCACAGATGACAGTGTATAGTTTCAGGTTTGCAACCAAAAGGAAAGAAAAAAAAGACAACCATGTGATGCCAAAGGCTCTTCAGCCAGTTTAATGAGGAGCTGACCCATGTAAGTCACAGTCACCAGAAACAAAGTACTTCACAGTCAAATAAATAACACAAACATAAAAAACATCAAACACAAAGGGAAAGAGACATGAAACACAAGTGAAAACATAAAATACCACATGCTATCTGAATGCCTGTTTAAACAAATGGGATTTTATCTGATTTTTAAAAGAGTACACAGAGCTCAGAGACCTCAGACTTATTAGGAGACTATTCCAAGGCTCAGGTGCTGCAGACTAGAAAGCACAATCACCTGGAGTCTTAAAACGTGTCCAGGGGACACTTAGTAGCCTGTGGTTAGAGGATCTAAGACTCCGGATCCTGGTATGAAGTTGCAGAAAATCCATGATATAATGTGGAGCCTGGCCATGCAGGGCTTTGTGAGTGAGCACCAAAAATTCAAAATGAATTCTAAAATAAACAGGAAGCCAGTACCGACAGGTTAAAATAAGTGTTATGTGTGACCATCTGTTGAACTATGTTGGTCATTAAAGCCTAGCAACAGCATTTTAGACAAATTGTAAACAGTCCAAGAAAAGTTTATTGAGGCTGGTAAAAGAGGAATTACAGTAGTCCAAATATGATGAGAGCACATGTCTACATCTCAAATACAGCTCCCAACACAGAATATCTATGTTTGGTCTGTCCATTAGTCAGAAATCACACAAAAAGTATGCAGACAGGACAGAGAAGATGAAGATAGGCACCCAGGTTCTACTTGATCAAAGAGCAAAAGTACAGCCGTTTCATCTGTATTCAACTGCAGAAAATTATTTTCAATCCAATTCCTAACTACATCAAAACAATTGTTGACTACAGAAAGTCCACTAAGTTCATCAGTGCATAAATGATACTGCAGAAGATACTGCTGAAACTACACTAATCTGTTCAAGTGGAAGCATGTTTATGGAGAGTAAAATGGGCCCCAAAAATGAGCCCTGGGGGACGCCACATGACAAAGCAGCAGTATCTGACACAAGTTCACCTACAAAGACTGAGTGAGTCCAATCAGTGAAATAGGAGAACTAACCCGATGCAGTCCCACACATGTCAACCAGATATTATAGCGTGTGGTCAACTGTAATGGAATACGGCATTAAGGTCCAATAAAATAAAAACCAAACACACTCTACAATCTGCAGTAATTAAAATATCATTTTAAACCTTAAATAGAACCATTTCAGTGGAGTGTGGTTTATGAAAACCAGATTAAAATTTGTCAAGACACACTGTGCAAATCAAGTGTTCAACGAGCTGTTATAATTTTAGAGAAGAAATTTTAGTTTTCTGGCAGGGAAGCATCCAGGTTTGGTTTCTTCAGCAAAATAGACTGTGTAAAATATAGCAGGGCATACACCCTGACAAAAGAGAGTAGTTAATAATATTGATGAAGCAAGCACCAATTAATTAAAAAAAATCTTTAAGAACAAAGAGGTTTATGGGGCATCAAGTGGGCTAAAGAGGGTTTTATTTTCCCAACAAGGCTGCAATATCATAAATAGAGACAGGGAAAAAAAGAATCCAAGATAGATGGTTTAGAGAAACCACTAGTGGGTGGACTGGATGAGGGTAAGATGTTTGCCCTAACATTTACAACCTTGTCTATAAAATATTTAAGAAAGTTATTGCAGTCACTGGTAGAGAAAATTGGCAAATGTGGAAGGCCCAGAGAGACAATATTGTTTATTATATCAAACAGGACTTTAGGATTTCTCTTGCTGGAAGATATTACATTAGAGAAATGAGATCTTCACCATTGAGGATACTCTTCTCTTTGAGATGCAACCTGTCTACTTCAAGCTTTGTGGCTTTCCAGAAGTACTTGGTCATCTGACATCTGCGCCCAAAATTTTGGGTTTAATTTATCTATGGGGAGGTACATTATCCTGCACCAAGGAGCAGAGATTGATGAAATGTTTAGACTTAAGTCTTCATATTACCATCCTTTAAAGGAGTATTGCTGTCAAACATTATAGATAAATTAACATCTATTGTTGTGTTTATGAAATGGGTAAGCAAAGAGGGCTGAGGCTCAAATTTGAAACAAATAAATATTCATGTTCACTGACAAGTTCAATATTGTCCCCATGTTTAAAAACAAAGTCCAAAGTATTGCTAGATATGTGTTGCTTAAAATCAAAGGACTTGGTTTGATTAAGAAATTCAGAGGCAGCATTACACAAGTAACATCAATATGAAAATTAAAATCCCTTTGATTGCTGATTAGGCCAGATCATCTTTGCCTCAAACCACATCCTAGCACACACACATCAGACTTACATTGCAATAACTTTTATATCTAAGTTTGAAATTGCTGAAAAGAGAGGAAAAAAATAGCCTTCTTGAAGAGCTGTTTAAAATGCACTCTCATGTACCAGAGACCTTTAAAGGCATAGTCAGGCATTTTGGTAAATATTCTCATTTACTTTATTGCAGAGAGTTGTCGAAATGAGAAAATCAATACTACTCTCGTATGTGTACAGTAAATATAGCCTGAAGCAATAGCCACCACTTGGTTAGCTCAGTTCTGTACATAGATGGGAACATGGGAAGAGAGGCACCCTGGCCATAACAAAATATACTCAATGAGCTAGTGAAGCTTTAGAGCTCTCTATCTCGTTTGTTAAATTCAAGCAAAAACCAAACTGTAAAATCAACACACTGTGTTTTCTTAAGGTGGGTTATTGGCTACACTATTTCAGCTGGTAGACAGATTGTGTTACCTTTGGACAAAGCCAGTCCAGGTCCTTATGCTTGGCTATAGTTTCATATTTATTGTACAGAAATAAATGTGTCTCCCAAAGTGTCAATATATTTCTTAAATACATAATTAGCAGCCAACTGTGCATGTTTCTATTACAGAGTGAGCACTAGAAATATAAAAACACATAAACTGATAAATGTCAACATACACTGACACTACAGTTACAGGTTAAAAAAATTGCTTCCAAACTCATCAAAGACCTGAATTACATTAGCCTATAACTGTATTTATGTCACTGATAGTTACCTAAAAAATATTTCTCAAACACCAAGGCTTTCATTTAAACCTTTTGTAAGCTAATTGTGTCTTAAGTTTAAGCCATGATTACAAGGTTCAAAGGTTTTGTCACATAGAGGATTGCGCAGCGAAGATGATTTTACCATGAAAACTGACAATATTAATTTATTAATTTACTTTATATATTTCTTTTGAAACTGTTACAGATCTATAGCTGAAACAAATTTAAAGTAGAAAACTATACATGATGTTTTTCCAATTCACCAATTATTAGTGTTAAACACAACCTAAAAAAAGATAATTATCTTAAATGATACAATATTATGATATTATCATCATGCCTGTACATTAATCTAAGAGTGCTGCTTCTGTGCTCTCTCACAGGTTTTTTATTTCAATCAGTCTTCTGAACATTTCCCCAACAACAGTTATTTATGCCATTGTTTATAAAATGTCACAGCCCTAATGAACAAGAAGTCTCCCGGAGGCGACCGGAGCATTTGTTCAGGCTTCACCGGGCCAGTGGCGCAGGCTGTTCGACACAGCTGGCAGGGGATCGTGCCCTGTTGTTCCGGGGGGCTGGAGGGCTGGTGAGCTTCTGTCACAGTAGAGGATGGGTTGGGCCCATGACGCGTGTGGCATGTTGTTGGTGCAGCTGATGGGGAGTCGAAGGGGGTCAGTGGAACCTCCCAGGCTTCTAATCCCATCGCCGCCTCCCACCCAATCCCATCTGTCCTGCACTGACGGGCTGTGAGCAGAATAACAAGTCAGCATCTGTCTAGTAATGTGGACCCCTGTTCAGCATCAAAATATTTAATGCTAACAGGTAGATGATCATGACAATAACCAAGGCACAAAGAGCTATATAGTTTCCAGTTGTATTTTGAGAAGCAGTGTCAATATCTTGAGACAGCCGAAAAAATAATAATTCATGCAATGGATAAAAACTGTGCAAAGATACTGGGCAATAAAATGCATTCAAGAGGAACTGTAGTTAGCTCTGCTCTTTTAACAGTTTAATTAAACCAGGGGTATCAAACTCATGGTAGTTTAAGGGTCACAAACTGTTGGTTGGCGGCTTAAAGGAGATATATGGACATTACTGCACTACTGGATCATTTCTTTTTGTAAGAAGTCAAAACAACAATGAACAGGTTTTCGTTTCTGTGGATATAGTGGATAGCAGATGCTTGACAATCAGCTCCTAATGGTCTTTCAGCAGAGTTATCCTAGGTGAGTGACTCCATGCAAAAATATAAAGTTTATACTGTTGCACTACACTATGAGCTCAATGTGCATGGTGGTGTCTCATAAGGACCCAACTCGTGTACTACAGTCTTGGATTGGTTTTCTGAGTGTATTTAGAGGCCCAATATGATTTAAGAAGGTTGCTCCTGCAGTTTGCATATAGCTATCTCAAAGCTCCGGTAGCCATGGGAGAATTCTTGTTTGGTTGCATAATTTTTAGGGGCATTTTTTGCTTCCCTCAACACTGGGTGACCCTCAGGATAATTGTTAAAATGGCTGAATTCCCCTTTAAAGGAATAGTTTCTGAGCAACTTAGTAAGCCGAGCTCAGAATAAAGACTGTAAGTGGAAACAGCTCACCTTGCTACTGTGCAGTTCAAAAATATGCCTGCAAACACTTGCTTGATGTAATGTATTTATTACTTACACAAACATAATGTAACTGTTTACTGATGAGCAACAGTTTGTCTGTCCACTGAATCGTTTTTCTGCAGCACAAATTGCAAGAAATGGAAGAAACAAGTTGGAGCATTACATTGCCCCTGAAGTTATGTATATTGTGGTTAGTGGACACACGTTTACTAAAAAGCTAAATTCACGCTAGTTGTCTCTCCCTGCCTCCACTTTTGATTCTATGATAGTATAACCACACCCTGACCCCAGCTTCACCTATTATTTTTCATGTACTCTGAAAAAGAAAAACATAAACATATTTACCAATCTGTCGAACTGCTCTGACTGCAAAACTTAAAAAGAAATCTGTGTTTGCCGAACAAGTCACGCAATCTGTGTGCTATCACTCTGTAGGACTGTATCCAGCTTTAGCTGATTCTGTCTAAAATAACTAAAGCTGCAGTTGTGTTCTCTCTTGACAATGCATTCTCATCTGTCTGCAACCTGACACTATGAACTTTGAAAGGGAGGAGTGAAAGACTTTTTTTTATTAAGAGGCTGNGCTGATTCTGTCTAAAATAACTAAAGCTGCAGTTGTGTTCTCTCTTGACAATGCATTCTCATCTGTCTGCAACCTGACACTATGAACTTTGAAAGGGAGGAGTGAAAGACTTTTTTTTATTAAGAGGCTGTTAGAAAGCAAGCTCATTTATTATTTATAATAAACTACATATATTGTATATGTTTCGCATGAATGGTTTTGCTCAAAAAAGATTCAACTGGTGACATTTAGCTTTTGTTCCACTTACTTATGGGGAAAGAGGGGATTTCTTTCATTTTTCATGTGGAGGTCAGTTTAGAGAACTAAAAAATGCACTTTAGAAGAAGGAAGCAAAGGCTCACCTCGGTTACCTGCTTCTCTGCAGTGACCTTCAGCTTTAAAGGCAGATCCCTGTTATTTTGCAAGTCGATTATTGGTTGCCCTTTGTCAATGGCCAACTTTTTAAAATTCAGCATCTGATCAATAATTTTACATTTAGCTTCATTTCTTTTTGTTCTCATGGCAGCGGTTCATTCAGGCTAGATAACTGACATTCAGTCAATGAAAGGAAAAAGAGTTAATGCCAGATTCAGCCCTCTGTCTGATCTGAGACATCTTTCAAGCTTTTGAAGTTGTTATTCTATCACCCTAAACAAACAACATACTGTAGTGATCATGCTCAGTCTTTATTTTTTTCTATTTTGCATACAGTATAAACATTAAGGGTGCATATAACTAATAAACACCCTGTGCATTTATGGTATTACTGCATGTAGACTTGAAGAGAAGTGATCCTCTGGGCTATAAAAAAATCACTGAACCCTGCTCTTTGCACTCATGTGCAAATCATGGCAATTCCTCAGTCCACTGCACAAGCTTCCCAGATTTTTCTCTTCCATTTGGGCAGTATGTCCTTACATATACAGAAAAATGACTACCCATATGGTTCTTCAGAAGATAGTGCAACCTTAATAATGAGAGCTCTCATTAGACGGTTGAACCTCTGACTTTCATCTACCATTTTAACATGGTAGCAGAATTTGTGCTCGCACAGGCTGAACTAAGCTACTGAACCACACCATGTCCAATCTCAGCATTAATGTGAGCTGATATGTTACCTACCAAGCTACACCAGTCATTTCAGCATTTTCATAGAGATGAAAGCAACAGTAAAACTCAAGTGTTCTGGATTTGCAATCAAGTGGTCATTGAATGCCACCAAATTCCCCTTTTGCAGTTTCACAGTAGAATCAGTCCAGTCCCAAACCACATGGACATTATGACTGTGTGGGTTCACATTCACAGCAGCTGTGGTTTTACTTTGATCATCCTCACCATGTATTCATGCGGTTTCACCAGACGTCATTATTTGATACAAACAAAATTTCAAGACTTTCTCGTCTATTTTCTATTAGCTTTAGGGGCTGAATGTTATGTTCATACTACATATTTCTTTGCTTCATCCTTAAAAATATCTAATTGCAGACTTTTTCTGCTTCAGGCATTTTGCTCATTTGATTATTGATTACTTCACTGAACACTGGTAAAAGCTGCTCATGNTTCATACTACATATTTCTTTGCTTCATCCTTAAAAATATCTAATTGCTGACTTTTTCTGCTTCAGGCATTTTGCTCATTTGATTATTGATTACTTCACTGAACACTGGTAAAAGCTGCTCAACTTCCCACCTTCATCCTCCATCCTTTAATGATTTTGATATTTATGAAAAATTCCGAGAGTACAGACAGACTCTAAACATAAACATCNCATCCTCCATCCTTTAATGATTTTGATATTTATGAAAAATTCGAGAGTACAGACAGACTCTAAACATAAACATAATTTATATGTACGAAATGTGTATGTAATTATGAAGGGTATGTAAGACAAAGACTATGTTAAACCAAACAACCGAGAACAAAGTTAGTAGCAATTATATTGACACACCAGTGTCACAGTTGAGATCCACTTATGTGGACTTAGTGACGGTGATTGCTCATGGCATCAAATATTTTTTGGTTACCATTTTGTTTGCAGAAAGCAGCGAGTCTTTGCCATGATGGCCACTATTTTTTACGTTTCACTGTGAAATTTTTGAGC
>JANJYP010047638.1:0-13685 GCA_024605115.1 Rastrelliger brachysoma | reverse complement strand
AGAACTTTGTGCCTATGTGTCTCCCATATGACACCAAAGGGGTGCATTTTTGCATGCCACACATAAAGAGTGTTGAAATTACACAAAAGCTGTGAGGTAAAGGAGACATATTCATATTATACTAGTGAGACTTATTCTGTGCCCTCAAGCTTCTGTTAGAGCCTAGAGCACAGTCAGCAGCTCATTTTCAACATCCCTGAATGGATGACTGGGAGGCATTGCACGAGGGCCTGTTGGGGCCCTGATGACGAAGGGAGGGGTGCTGGAGCAACATCAACCACCTTTACACACAGTAACATGAGGAGGTGATTTCTGCAAGGACCAATCCTAGTTCAAAGCATATCTACATAAGATGGGCGCATCAATCAAAGAGGCTCTAACTTACACTGCCTGGTTCTGTAATGGAAACAGACTATTGTTGGACTCAGTACACACAGGTCCTCCTTATAGCCACTGTGTCAATTCCCACAAAAAAGTTGAATGTACATACAGAATTAATTCATGCATACAAACGTTTTGGCAACAGGAAAACGGTGACAGACAGAAGGTGATAAAGTGAAACCAGATTGTATAAGAATTCCTCTCACACATTTTATTTCACTTAATATCAAATGATAAATATAGATCCATCTTATTATAAAACAAGATTTAAGGCAGCAGTATTACTTGTGGTTGTACTCTTCGTGAGCTAAAACTATTCCATAAACACATTTCAATTAAAAGTAGAGGTAGAAAACAACTTAAATCTTATCTAATTACATTTGCGATTCATCATTGATCTGTTAATGAAACAAAGAGCTGGAAGCACCACAATGACTGCTCCTTCTCCAGTCACCTCGCCTGGCACATCTTCACCACCTACACTCATATATAGATTGTGCAAATCAGGGAAACACTTGTATGCTGAATTTTGAATACAAATACAGCTTCAGTGTCCTCATAACTCCACTGGCCCTTACCACGACAGCGTGCAGCAATGCATTCATGTCTGACTACTTTTAATTTCAGGGAATTGTTTTGTTTGTTGCATCAACCGCATTAACAGCTTGCGCGGCTGTCAGCCTTTCCAACTTTGTTCTGTTACTGCTGTCCTCTATAGGAGAAGATGAACATCAATATTCATGAGGGCTTTTGCATTGACCATTTATGCTTAATTGTGGTAGTGTAGAGGGTAAGATGATGTTAACTATATATGCACATTTTCAAGTTGATTGTGATTTATACAAGGAAAAAAATGCATGCATTCTTGCATGCGTACAGTTTTATTAATCTGATTATTTTTTGGCACACACCATTTTCAGCTTTTGTGCACACACACACTTTTGCTTTGAATCCTGCAAACTCTTTTATAAATGAAGCCCCTAGGCTATTGAATATTAATTCTGTATTTGTTTTATTGTTGCTGAAACAAACATTTTATATTCAGAGAGAAAAGTATAATCTATTAACCATGGGTGTTGCTGTCGCACAAAGTGTAGGCTTTACTGCCTCAGGATTATGCATTGAAGCAATTCAGCTAAATTTGCGTAACCATATGAAAGAGCATGCAGTGATACTAATCTGGAGGCAGTTGGAAATATGGGCTGCAGCCATAATAATCATTAGTTTCATTAATGATATTAGCATTAGAATTTTGCTGGGACAGCATAAATTGGTTTTGGAGGTAAGACTCTTATTATATTCCTCTGCCTCATGTCCATAACCTTAATAATCCATGGCTGTGAATCCTGCNTGTGTGTGTGTGTGTGTGTGTGTGTGTGTGTGTGTGTGTGTGTGTGTGTGTGTGTGTGTGTGTGTGTGTGTGTGTGTGTGTGCTTTAGTACTATGCAGTATATTAAGCATTATTTTGACTCACAGAGCACAGTGATTTTACGGCTAACAGACAGAGGCGTCAGGGACACCAGATTGACGCTCTCACAGCACAGCACCGCGTTGTTGTCTGCAGGGGTGATCTTCAGGTTGAGGATACTACTGGACTTCTGGACCACAATGTCCTCTTCCCATGTAGTGGATAGAACATCCCCATTCTGCCACAACATGAACACATCATACACAAATGAGAAGTTTGTCCCATATGGTGCAGGATACCTACACTGCAAGTTTGTTAACTAAAATGACTCACATTGCCACAGTTACAGTGTGTTACAAAACTTCCTTACCAGATAGTGCAGAGTTTTACCTTGGTCCAGTGGAGGTTGGCCAAGGGGTTTCCACCATAAGATACACATTCCAACATAAGCAATCTCCCAGCTTTGACTTCCTCTCTTTCCAGACCCACAATAACTGGAGAGTGAGGAGGGTCTGCTCATAAACAAGAAATAAAAAGTGCAAATAGAGTTGACAAAGAAAACAGTGAGTGAAGAAAAGGTATGTAGAGAGGGGAGGGGTGGTGATGAAGTGACAATCAATACTATAAGACAAAAAAGAAACTGCATTGCAATGAGAACACTTCTGGCAATTGAGTAGGGAGCGTCCCTGTTTGTTGAGACAGTGCCAGTAAATTGGGCACATTCAACATGACTGTGGGATAAGAGGTCCAGATCTGATGAAACCATGAAGTATTAAGGGAGCAGTGAGCTGGATCCAGTCCATAAAGTAAAATAACAGATGTTCAAACAGTAATAAGGCAATGTGAAATATGAATAAATTACAGCCCCCTTGAATAAAATATATGCAGTAAAATAAATTAGAGGAGGACGGGCCTTTGTTATTGCTGCAATCAGTTTCAGAGAACAGGCTGCAGACCCTGGGCCAGCGTGACAAATTGCCACCTTGCTAACAATCTGGCTGGCTGAAAATGGCCACCGCGCTGGCTTTGATGGGCTGGCATGTAGAGTAAGACTGCAGCGGTGGTCCTAAGTTCCGCAACATTAGCACTTAGCACACAGCCCTATTGTTGTAACACAGAGCAGAGAGATAGAGAGGAAGGGAGTAGCGCTCACAGTTATTGGTGATTGTTAAATCAGCAGCAGCAGCATCTAATGTGGAGGAGTATAGATAAAGACAACATTAAAGTGTCTATTCAGCTTGTGGATAATACAGAAGCAGAGCTGGAGGAAGCGCTTGCTGCGGAAAGTGTCAGCAGTCCTGCTCCACTTTAATCAACAACATGATTTAGGCCTAGGGGAAGCAGGTGGGTAGACTCTCAGGGCTGAACAATCAATTACTTCAACTGATCAACAGAGTAGAAAATACTAAACCTACTGTAGTAAACAGAAGCTGTGGTGTGTCACATAACAATAGCTTTAATTGTTTTCTTACCAAATAAAAGGAAAATGATGTCTAATGCAATGAAAGAAAAAAATATAGCATGTATGGCAACTTAACTTTGTGCGCTCCAGTAACAGTTTTATCATGTAATGTCACAACTTGTGTGATAATATCACGAAAGCTAAAGCAACAGAAACAGCATTTTGGGTAATATTTGGGATATATTAGCTGATTTTCTGATGTGTTAATCACCCCTTGTGTATATAGGTTTGGTTTTCAGTTCAGTCTTTGTTGAGTCCTCATGTCTGTGTAAGTTTTTGAGCTCATTTGACCCTGTATTCGCAGTTTTTGTTTTTTGTACACCTTTGATTAATAAATTAATTGATTTGGTGCTTGGTGCTCGGCATTTGGGTCCTTCATGACAGTGATTCTTGAAAAAATGATTGTAATTGTGCTAAATAAAACAATCAGTCTAAACCAAACTAACTGAATTACATTTGGGGTATATGAGTTAGCCACCACTGTAAAGACTGTCAGGTACTTTCAGGTGACAATACTTTGGTCATATCAATCTCGGCCCACTAGTGACAGTCTTGTGAAACGAGGGTTGTCACATGCTGTCTTGAAGCAGGTGTGAGTTTGCCTCAGGTTGAATGTTTCTCCTTGGACTGCTAACATAGACTGAGCGTACTAGACTGGTTACCTTTGGGCCTCCCTGAGGTTGGGGTTCTGTGTTGTTTAGTGTTCATTTGTATGTTTGTCTGTGGGTATGTGTGTGGGTGGGTTGGGGGGCATGACTGTCAGCTTACAGACATGATGAGACACTCACAGTACACGCTCATGGTCATTGTGGACTCCACAGGCCGGAAAAGGGCGGGGTTCTTGGCGTGACATGTCAGCTGCTTTCCATTGTCAGAGCTCAAAGCTGTGACCCTTTGAGAGAGGGTGAAAAGAGAGAATAAATTGAAAATAATGTTCTTGTTGAGCCATGCAAATGCTCAAAACATCACATCATGGACATGGTCATGTCTTGCCACTTGCAATAACCATACAATAATTTAAAAAAAAAAGCACAATAAACATTTTGATGTGCATCAAAAGGCTCATACCATATTGTGTAACACAGGCAGTGCAGTGGATTTATTCTGAGCCTAGTTTACTTTTTCAGTTTATGTCTTCTATATCAAATTACAGTACAATGTCAACCGTAACAATCACACATGGCCCACTGCTGTGTACGCTCAGTGTGAATATGAGGAAGGAGCATCAATATTGCTTAAGACCTTGGCTCTTCTGCAATAGAGCTGAACAACGCTGTAGCTCCTCAGGACCAGTGTTATCTCAGGATATGACAAGAGGTTATTATCTTTGACACAGAGGAGACAAGCAGGATTAAAGTAATCTATGGCCCTGTTTAATGTATAGGCACCTGGCGAACCGGTGAGGATCGGATCTGTCTCGCTGCTAGAATGTAATTTTGTGCATTTGACAGAAGCTAATTCAATCGCACAGTGCCAAGAAACAGTTCGCTGTGTGCAGAAATTCATTGTATTCACTAAGACAGAAGGAGAAAATAAGAAACAAAGAAGGACTTGAAGAGACTGAGCAGGCTGGTGAGGAGAATAAGTCTGGTGAGGGGGGGGGACATACGTTACTTCAGCATGCGTGTTCAGGAGCTTATCCTTTGAGCCAGACATGGTGAAAGACTCTGCACCTGTCAGCTCGACTCCGTCTAAAAAACACAATGGGGGGAACACATACAAAAAGGGAGAATTCTGCGTGTAAATTTGTGAAACAGAAATATCAGTGTTATTCTCCTGTAGACTGGTAAATACTGGAATATGATAAATATGTGTATCTGTGCGTGGGTTCGTGTGTAACACGATACATAATTTCACCACTGCCTCAACCTGTCTTTAAACTTACTAAATAAATACTAATCAAATCAGTGTTGAGATTATATTATCCCTAAAGCACAATTAGAAATCATAAAATATACGGTAATGAAGATATATATTTTAACAACAAACAATAAAAAATAAATATACACCTTACACCTACATAAAATCACACAAATAGAAAACAACAGAACATCTCTCCATTTCAAGAACACGCTGTAATAGATGTGACAGAGGGAGAAAAAGGCGAAAACAGAAAATGGTAAAATTGCAGTGATTTTTGCTAACAACAAGCAACTTGTGATACATCCACTATATATACATTGTAAAGTCAATCAAAGTTGGAAATTCAAATGTTCATCCTATTTCCTCCCGCACAGAGTCTGCTCCTTTCCACTCTTTAGATTTAAGATTGATGTTTAAAATTTGTCTGTTTTTTGGCTCTATTAGTAAAGATTTGTCTCAGGGCACACAAACAAACCACAAGTGCACACAGCCTCCATATAAAACATCTGCGTATGCTTAAAATCAAACTACAGTTAATGTGCAGTATCACAGATCCACAAAACATAATCTACAAAGCAAGAATAGAAAACAATGCCCTATGCCAAAAAATGTAAGTTACAGGTTACAAAACTGTTTAATTCAAAGAATATGAAATAAGAAATCTTTGCTGAATTTGTATTTTAACCTCCACAGTGTTTTATGTAAATATATTAAAGGGAATATCAGATGTTTGTTGATATTTCTTTTAACCCATTAGACTGACCATCTCCATCACATTAAGTGCTGATGAAAGGATGACTCACCTTTATAAAGTGTGACTTCAGCCTCAGGCTTTGCATCAGGGGCAATGCATGTAACTGTGTACTTCTTCCCTGCTACCCAAGGTGCTTCCATATCCACCTGAAAATATGGCTTGGATGGAGGAACTGGATGAAGGAAACAACAGCTCAGTTTCATATTCATCACATCAGCAACCTATTATTCATCATACTAATTTTAGTGTAGTGAAAGCTGGCATTATCTTGGATATTAGCTTATGCAATTATATGATAATAAGCACTTGTAACATTTGGGAGTGACTGGGATGTCATGCTGTCAGCTTTTGAGTGATTTTCAACAATGAGGTTTGATGTTCTGTTCAGTTAGAATACAAATTGTGGACATGAAGCGAATACAGAGATGAAATAGTGATGAAACCGATCCAATGCTAATCTATCATAGCAAACACCAAACACTTCTCCTCTCAGATCACCCCCAAGCTAAATATGTGCTTTCTGGACTGATCAAAGCACTCTTCACTTCTCCACTGTTCTTCTCAACAATGCTTTTATCTGACCATAAATAGGAATTGATGAAAAAAATGAAAAATAAAAAAACACATAGCTTTTAACACAAGCAACAGAGGATGGTTTGGCGGTAAATTAAGAAATCTGTCACAAACAATCATCAAAGAAATTTTTGCAGATCTATGAGCCACTCTTTACCAAGACTATCAGTTCAATAATCCTTACACTACAGAAACCTGATTGTCTATTGTGCCAGCTTTTAGCAGATGGGTGAACCTGTACAATTAGAAAACGGGTTAATGTTAAGGTTGTCTTCTTTTCATCAGCGATCAAGTAAAAAGGCTGCCTGAGTTCAGACATGGGGTAGGGAGTTAGAAAGCACAGGAAGCATACATGTGTGAATAAAATAATCTGGCCATGGCACAAATGAAAAGTGAGCATAAGCAGAGGAGAGCAGGGGCGAGAAGATAGTTGTTGTTGAATTCTGAGAGATAAATCCGTTGCTAATGTGAAACAGCTGGACAACAGGCACCCAAAGCAGCCAGCCATGCAGCTCTTTTCCACTATCTTTTGGCACATGAAATTAACTCCTAGCCACAAGGAGGAGCTGTTGCTGTGTGCAGAGTCGCCCATTGGCTCCAGTCTGCTATTGAGACAGATGAGATGTGGCTGCAGCTTCAAACTGATTTAAAAGAAGCAATTGAATCTGTGTGGACTGTGATGGGTTACCCAGAGCACTGCAGAGGCGCGTGCTGCAATAATGAGATGCATTTGTTTGTTTTCCCCTCCTCTTCCCCAAGAAAATGACTGGGCCATGCATCTATTGACAGTCCCTGCACTCTCAATCTACTCAGGCCCACACGATTCACAGGGGCACATCACTTGTTGTGCTCGAGGAGCATCTGGCAGCCTAACTAATCCTAAAATAAGAATAATGATATGTTCGCAAATGAGGCGGCCAGGTATCAATTTTTTTTCCTCGCTCACTTATGTTGGCCCATTCCTCATATCTCCCATTCACTCCATCATCCTTCTCTGCCAGCCCGAGCCCACCCCCCTCTCCTCACACTATCCTTCTTGACCACTGCAGTTAAACTGCAGAAGTGCGGGGGAAGGTGTGTTCCAGCTTGAACTGAATTACAGCCCTCTACCCATCACATCCATTCAGGCAAACCATGTGACCTAATCAGTCCAGTCAGAATGATTTGTACAAATATGATAGCACATGTGAGCAACAACAAAACACACATTCTATTCAATTTACAAGACATACACTCAGAGGAAAGAATAGACAGCAAACATGCTACTCTCTTAATTAACTATTTCTCCCCCTTCTTTGTCTACTTGTCTGTTGGATTTTTTGTCTCCCTGTCTCTCTCTCTCTGCTTTCTAGCTCCATCTTTCTTATTAAGGTATTTATATGAACACAAAAAGAGATAGGCACACATAGACTTGCTCCTGCTGTTCAGATGAGAAACAGTGAGGTGCAAAATTCGATTCATTAGACAAATATAGACGGATGGATGGATAAGGCAGATAAGGAGCAGATTAGCAGACACACATCAATATGCATAAGCAGCTATTCCCACCTATCTTTCTGTCTCATTCACATACAGATGCACCAACCTTCTCTTCTTTGCAAACAAACACCCAAAGATAAACTCAAGTCTACAGTGCATGCAGATTTGCATGCACAAACACACTGACACAGGCGAGTGAATGTGCAGACAAGCTACATTCATCTCACTTCTCTCTAAAAACAGGCACCAACGTGTGCACAGTCTAACATGTGATATCAAGCTGATTTTCCGGAAAATATTGGAGAGGGCTCAAAGGATAAAACAGTCTCTAAAAAGCTTATTATTCTGAATTAAGAAAATAATGGAGGCCTAGAAGATCAGACGTCTAAACACCAGACAGACACAACTCATTGGTTTTATCTCTGGGAAACAACACATCAGCTGAAACCATTCACGCATACACATGTACATGCACAAGGATGTGTTTTTATGCTCATATGTGCATAAGGACACACATTCACTTACACACACACACACACACACACACACACACACACACACACACACACACACACACACACACACACACACACACACACACACACACACACACACACACACACAAAAACACAGGTCTCAGGTGTGTGATCTCTGGCAATGAAAGCTTCTGAAACAGTGCTCTTTTTTTCAGTGTTCCCTTCCTCTCTGTCTCCCCTTTCCCGTTTCCCTCTCTCTTCTGTTCATGGGGGAGAAGTGGAGCAGGTGTCTAGGACAGAAATAAGACCTTCCCACTCCAACCTCATCACCCCTCACCCACCCATCACTCCTGTTCCACTGCCACTGTGTCTCTTGGTTTTATTTTGTGTCCATTACATAACAGTTTAATCCTTAGTTGACACTTCTCTCCCAAATGACCATTTACAAATTTCTGTCACACACTGTCCGAACTCCAAACTGATTCAGTGGTAAATCTGTCTTACTGATAGATTTAAATTTGAGTTAAAAGCATATCTGACATTTCAGCTGTCACTATAGCGTCTCATTTTACAATTTAGCACAGCTTTTCCTGCTGCTGTTTAGACCCTGACACTGTAATATCAGTCTGCAACTGTAATATGCACACCATCACACCAGTGTATAACATATCGTCCTCTGATGGGGTTATATCTTGGGCGACTGTCAGAACTTTTTGTGAACGAATATGAATAAAGTCACCATGTTCTGCTTTGGTTGTGCCCCCATTTGTAAGTTGTTCCATTATTCATAACAGCGAATGATAAAATGAAGGCTCATTATATACTCTTCAAGTGCTAAACTCATTAGCTACTGCAAAAAACCTCACCATAGCCCAGGTTCCTAAAATGTCCTTTAACCTCCAACCAACACTAATAATAAGCTTACACACATGGGCACACACACATCCCTGTAAGACCCAACTATGGCAACCGAATGAGTAACACAGTCTAAAACCAGAACACATCAAAAAACTGTCTTGAACATTTGCAGGAGGCATCAATGTGGTGAGGGAGAGAGTTGTTCATTAATAGGATTAAATGCTAAGGCTAATGGTATAAACCGAGACACAGGATGTGTCAGGTATGTGACGGGCACAGTGCGGGGTAAGTTTTAACCGAGGAGGGGGTTTCAGTGGAGGGGGTAGAGGTTGTTATTGTCATGGATTACTCACTGCCACTTGATCTGCCTATTGCAGTAATCCCCTATCTAAGCTCTGCAGGAAGGAAAAAAACACACAGGAGTTATGTTGCACCAATGGAAATGACTTGAAAACATCTCTTTGTAAGCCCATGGACGGGGTTTATTGACATTTTTGCTTCCATCTCTGCTATTTAGTGCATGTTGTGATCCATCTTGAATTAGCCAGTTATGATATCACTCCCTCTGACCCAAGAATCCAATTATACGACCAGCAATCTCTGTTTTCTTTTCACATTCCCCCATCTCTCCCACTGAATCCCCTCATAAAGAGTTAATCGTGTTTTGATTTGATGCAGGGCTTGATGGGCTATGAACATGGTTGACTGGACAGGGGTGTGCAGCCTTGGGAGCTGTAGTTCAGTGATGGCGAAATCCATGGGGAACTCATCAGAGACAGTGCTCTTCAAAAGGATGCAGTGTTTCCAGTCCCAGTTCAGCACTAACAGGAAATTGAATTCATCAGCTCATTATCAAGCCCCAGATTAAGCTATGTATTTTGAATCAGTTGAGTTGGTGGGGTGGAACAAATGACCATTTAGGACCAAGGCTGCAGAGTACTTTTTAAGTCAGTCTCTTCACTCTTTGCCCTTCGTAACAGCACAGCTGCAATTGTCCATCTTAAATAGTCAACAGCTGGAAAGTGTTCCCAGAACGCTAAACACAAGCTGAGATGTGTGTTGAGAGGATTCAGAACTCAACATGTCAGGGGCACAGGGCAGCAGTTGGTTTTAGTCATGGTAAATACAACTGCCGGCAATCCCTGATGCAACACAAACATAATTCTCACACATTTTGACCTTTTCAATAAACCCGGAGGCAAGTATGTTGACTTTGTCTATGTGGGCACACATGCAGTAGGCATCTTGGAGGTAATAAATGTGGGAGTCTAGCCTGCTGTGGCTGCAGGTGTAGGCCTGCTGTAGGACATGAGACTGCTGTAGTGTAGAACAGAACACAATGATTCAAAGGAGATGTCTGGGGTCCATGTTGCTTCCTACCCCACACCACCCGCCGTCCCTCCCACCATCCCATTGATGTCAGAAAAACCTGTCTTCTTCCCAGAGGAAAGTGAAGCTGTTAGAATCGCCACGGCAACCCCCCTCCAAAGAAACCCCTCTCCATGGTCACCAAAGAAAAGGAAAAAAGAAAGAGAGCGAGGGGGGTGGGTGGACTGTGCAACAGAGAGAATGGGGTGGAGGTTGTAAGTAAATGAAATGCGCCTGGAGAAAAAAGCTTGTTTTGGAGTGTTCTCCTCATCATATATCCGCTTGAGCGACAACAGGTGGTCTAATATAGTCACACAATTACTTCTATTTCAATCCATGTCTGAATTGAAGCTTCTCAATCACCTCTGTTATAATTTATTCCTATGCAAGAAAAATGCATGGCTCACCCTGCGGCTGTCAGGGAAACCATGCTATACTGATAGTTATATTTTTAAGCTGCTAGTTATACCCATAGACTTACTGAAACAGACAAGAATGGAATATTGCTTTTTATAAATAAATATTGTCCAAAAAAATTAGACAAAAATAGGACTACCTTCATGGGTCATACATTTAGATGTGATTTGTGCATGAAGGAAACTGCTGAGTTTTACTGTACCAAGGACACATTAAATTTAGTCTCTGAATTCAAGTGTGTGCTGCTCCAAATTAATGCCTTGTATTAAGCAAATTAAAGCTTTGTATTAATAGAAATTAATATTTATCAGTTCATTGCTGGACAAGAGGTCATATATGTCACTGGAGTGTTGTGAATGCTTACTCAGTACTCTTTAAATCATATGTCATTTTTTTGCTCCACCAAAATAAATGTTTATAAGCCCCCAAAACCCCAAAACTCAATAATTTTGCTCACTTTGCACATTGACCCAGGCTGGACTGGACATGATTGCTCGACTGCTCTCAGACCGGCCCACTTGGCATTCATACAAGGTGTCATCTTCCAGTTGAGCATTTTCAATCTCAAGATGGTGTTGACCTGAAATAAAGATGGAGAAATGTATTTCTGTGACACAGTATGTTGTGATAAGGATGTGTACACTAAATACATGTAAATGATTACAATCATGTTTCTCTAGTTATACTCACACACTGCTAAATATAACACCCACTGTTCAGAGCTGTTGCATGTATATCGATAAGCACCTCCTGCAGGCCCTATTTCTCATCTTTTGATGTTAGTGTGTCTGAATTGTATGCAATTTTCAGCTAGTGAAATGGGAAAATCAACAGTAAAAGCAATGTGCAATGACAGTCTTCATTTCAATTCAATATAGTAAACCCTACTACAGACTTTTGTGTTTGATTAGATTATAAATAGACTATTTTCTTATTTTCTTATAGAATGGAAACATTTCTGAGAACTTCATTCTGTAGGCATTTCCATTGACGTGCCAGTGGCTGGATGCTCATAGCAGAAACCTTCTGTTACAGAATGAATTTCCAGAACAGAAATCCAATTCCAGATTCACAACACCGACTGAATAAATTGTCTATTAATTGATGCCAGGCAGAGTCCTTCTCTCTGTATCTCTCTTCTGATAGTCTGGCATGCCAACGGGGCTTGATTTGTTTGATGCATTGCCATAACCTGTGGGGATTAGATGATGTTCAGTGTTGGTACTCCAGTTCTCAATTCTCTGGCTCACAGCCTACTAACATGTGCAAAATAGTATCTTGGTCTGACAACCACCCAGGCCTAAAAAAGCATGTGTCAAGTAAGCAGGCGAGATAATTAACACCAACCAGAAGCAATTTTCACATCTAAGTTATCATTGAGTGCAGAGAGAGAGAGAGACATTGAAGTTATTAATCATATTCCTCTTTCCTGAAATTACACACAAATAGTGCAATCTAGTCGGAGAGAGCATGTATTTATGGTAGGGGAGATGGCAGATGGCTGCTATGAGATTCGTGTATTTATCCATATTGCTCTGTATAGTAAAATTTTGGAATATAGTACATAGCCATTATGACTGCAGCAGCAGACTGCATTCTGCCCATTGCCTACTGTACAAGCATATTATGTCCCTTAAAGATGAAGATATTTGCCAGTAGAGTTATTTTTAAATATTGTTAGGTAATGGAGAAAGGTGATCCTACACGGCACAATGGGCCAGATTAAAGAACATGTTGTTATATTTGTTCGGAAATTGTTCATATTCTGTTTGTTATGAGAAATTTATGAACTGCCTCATCAGATTCACCAAACACTCGTATCACCAGGAAACACTCATAAACATGATGAATCCCACCTGTTCTACATGAATGCGCGTTCCTGAGGATAGTAAGTTAACATAAATTACGCCCCCAAAATACCATATAAGGTCAGGGGACTGGCAGCTTGGAGAGAAGTTCCATTCATGAAAATGACATGAAAAACTAATAATAATAATTAACGCTGTCACTGGTCATTATGGCGCAGTTTGTGACGTTTGAAAACGCAAAACTCCGGTTATCTCTGTCTACACGCAAATGCATAAACAGAGTTTTCAAAAATCTTCACTTTGCCCGGAGTTTTTAAAAATATTCGTTTTTGATGTGTTTTCATGTGGATGACAGGTCAAACAGAAAAATATCTTCAATTTAGCAGATATCCAGCTATGTGTGGACGGGGTCTCAGACCCTCTCCCCTGTTCAAGGAAGGTTTTTCCACCTTAACATAGATGGCTTCTTTAACCCCTCTTTCAAGCCATATGTCCCCTCTGTCCAAGATTGTAACGTTGCTGTCTTCAAAGGAGTGATCCTTTTCCTTCAGATGTAAGTAGACAGCGGAAACCGGACCTGAGGAGTTCGCCCTTCTGTGTTGGGCCATGCTGTGTGTAATTAATGTTGTCCATCATTTGTGTGTTATTTTCTATGATCATTTCAACTTATGTAAAGTATATCCTGAAATGATAAAATTTATTAAGTTTTTCTGTTGTCATGTGTTTTGTTGTTTTCTACCAGATACACACAACATGATCATCTGAAGCTTATGCTGTGTTCAAGTTGTGGTTTGAACCTCAAAGTTAGGAGTCACGACTTCATACAGTTCCAGGCAAA
>JANJYP010047599.1:0-13073 GCA_024605115.1 Rastrelliger brachysoma | reverse complement strand
CTTTATTTACTCTTGATAATCTTGATTATACTTTTATTTCACACTTAATCTCTGGTCTTCTCTCCGTAAGACACTAACAAATACTTAAATGGCTATTGTCCAGTTTGAAGTTTTGTGTCAGTGTGGCGCTTGACACACCCATGGTAAACTGAGTTGGGATTTAGTATGTGAAAAAATAAATAATTATGAATGGGATCATTTTCCCATCTAATAAAAGAATAGTGCTCCTTAATGATATTCTGCTATTAACAACAAAATATACCATTATAAAAATAATATAGTGTGGTCTGTGCCTTTCCTTAAATCAGTTCCAGATGTGTAAAATAAGTATTACAATTTATTTATACAGAGCAAAGCTAAAAGTGCTATAAGATTTATGTTAACACAGTGTCAATATCTACATAAACTGCAGAATATGTATGTGGACAGTCACAGCAGCACCTTAATAATTAACTTCCCAAGCATNAAGCTAAAAGTGCTATAAGATTTATGTTAACACAGTGTCAATTAATATCTACATAAACTGCAGAATATGTATGTGGACAGTCACAGCAGCACCTTAATAATTAACTTCCCAAGCAGGCATGCCACTTGAACACAAAATACAAAGCTATGCACGCCTTTAAAAAGAGTGTAATAGAAGATTTCTGTATAATATAATTAGTGTAATTTATTCAGCCTTTAAATAAGTGTTTTTGCATCCATCTTGTTTCCATTATTGGGAGCATGTAGCCACTGTTTCATCTCTCTAATAAAATCATAACTCTGTGCATCCTCAATTATGCATTCACTGACTCACACTTGCATCCTTCTAAACCATCCTGTCCATCTTAATTTCACTCCAGCGCAAGCACCCTTACATGCATGTGACACACACACTTATATATACACATAGTAGGTGTAGTCTTGTAAATGACGTGCAGCCTTATCACCTCTGCTATAAATAACTTCTTTATCACCGACAAAGCCCAAATGATAGAGTAGAAATGCCACAAATGTTTTAATGACTGTGGGTTTAATTTAGCATTCAAACAAACTGCTGTGATCTTATTCTGACGCTGCTCATCAGTCCCTTACTGCTTCCTCACCTCTTAATGGTAGTCACTGCAGCATGTTATGAGAAATAGCTCCACCCTGTAGATTGCTAAGCCAATCAAATGTGACCGGTTTTAGAGAGGGTTGGGGTTTTTGAAAGAGCATTAACTCTTCGTGGACTGGTTATTAATAGCAAATCGCACACAGGTTATCACTTTGAAGGAACATTTAAGTTCTCCATAGGTCAATGATGATTACAGTATGCCCTCACATTTATTCATTAATATCATCATCATTTTTCATTCAGTTATCTCCCTCTGCCTCCATATTGCTGTTCTTTTTTCCCCTCTTTCTAGTGTCTATCATCCCCCTCTATTTTTTCCTCTCAATTTTTTTGCAGTCTTTTTGTTTCAAATATTTGTCTGCCTTTTTCCCCCATTCTACCTTTTCTTTCCCTCCTACCCTTCATTGTGTTTCTCTGTCTGTCTAGCATCTAACCCTCCCAATCCCTCTTGAGCTTCATTCATGAAAATGCAGATCCACAGCAGAGCAGGAAAAAACGTCAACAGACGTAAACTCCCCTGCTCCACCAACCAGAAAAGGCGCACTATAAAAAACAGGCAGCAGCTACCAGGCGACCCTAATTCAGTGCAGCCTCCACCAGAAATAGCAACTCATGCATGTATTAATCCCCTACAAGCCAAAAATATGTGATTGAAGGAACTCTGCTGCCATTTATTGCTAGGAACAACTCCTCTGCCACAGAAAAGGGCTATTTATCACTGTCTCCTCACTCAGTGTGCTGTCTGAAGTCTGACTCACATTTGCTAAATATTGCATTTTGATTTTTAGGGTAATGTATAAGTCAGTCATTCACCTTTTTCATTTAGTGTTCTCACTTCTTTTATGTGCTGGCATTTTGCCTTTTTAGCCCCTCCATCCCCCCACCACACCTCTGCAGGAAATGCCATGAGTGTAATGGTCTTCTGTATGTGATGCAGACGCAGTGATTCAACCCCAGTCTGCTCAGGAATCTGAACAAGTTTGTTCTTATGGTTTTCAAATATAGGAGGTCAATGAGGCACAAAAATTACATTATACATTTTCCTATGTTGATCAGTAGACATAAAGAATTTTATTAGGATACATTTTATTAATGATGTTTAGTGTTTAAGATGTCCAGAAGTCCATGATCATTTTGGCTAAACACAATGTATTCTTCATTAAAGCAGACATCTACAGTGAATATTTGACTGTGCCATCATGGCTTTGTATAAAAGGTGCTTTGAAATTTGGAACAAAAATTTGCATCTTTGCAATAATCACCAAAAATGAATACATTCTCTCCCAATCAGTGGAATTCCAACTTTTATTATCTGTTAGTGTTAGCTGGCAGTGAGTACTCAATGTAGCTGCTATGAATGGGGCTGGAAAATTACTGACAGACTGATCATAATGTTGGTCTTTTTCATCATCGAAATATGCAATTGTTGCTAACACTAAGAAGACATAAAAATATTGTCTAATAAATGGGACATTATATTTGTGCTTAAAGGGGGTCATTCTCATAATGGTGCACCCTATACCTCAGATCCTGGGCAGAGCCATAGATTTATTAAGTGTCTAAGACTTGTTGGCATCTAGCAACACAAACTTTAATTATATTAAATTAATATAATATTCATAAATGTATTTTAATTGGTGTATGATCCCGTTAAAATGATGTTCATTATCATTCTTTATCTTAGAATGAGCTCTTTATATCCGCATAGGGAGTGGGCCCCGTTTTTCACAATAGCACACAGCAAACAAACAAAACACTGGCTTTTGCAAGTTTTGCTGCCCTGCAAAGGTGCCCCTACATGCTGGGGAGAATTAAGTTGGTTGCAATCTGTAACCTCACTGCCAGATGCCCACTAAATCCTACACACTGGGCCTTAAAGAGAGCTGCATAATGCACAACCACTCTGGCTCACTGCTAATTTTTCCCATTGGCCTTTTAGTATTGCAGTGAAGAAATCCTCCTTAGATTTTCTTTAATCATATAATACACCCAAGTTCAAAACATACTACAAAACTAATCATTGAGTGCTTCTGCAATGTTTTTCCTGCTTTATCAGTTTATTGCAAAATAATCAAAATAATATGGTAAAAACACAAATTCCTGTCTGATCGACTCCTGTTTGCCATGCCAATTAATTGTTTATGCTGTTTGAGATTTATTAAAAACCACTCAACAAAAAAGGATGGACGGTGCAAAGAATCCCATTTTGGCTTTTTAAAAAATTCCAACTTAACACAATTTCATTGGCCAGAGGTGAAGTCATGACAGATATGTGTTATGTTAAACCAGGGTTAAGGCTGTTGGCTATCTCAGAGCTGCCAGCTAATATAAGTGCATTAGCAATGATTGATTTGACATGATTTTATACTGTATGTCCCCTGGCACTCAGTGAGATGATACGTTTTCAGGTTATGAGAGCAACAAACTATCCTATGATATATTAACCAAGAGATTTACATATTTCTCAATTTTGAACAAACACTAGGTACCTAAATTTAATCATTCTTTTGAAAAGCTGAGTTCACAGTCATGCGTTTGAGGCCATGTTTTACTCTGGGAATTTAAAAGAAGTTCCAAGGCTTTTAGAAGGTAAAATCCTCTAGTTCTGGTCTATTTATAAATTGCTGTGCTTTTTAGGGGAATAACACATCACTGCTCCATTTTGAAATTGTAATGTTTATGTTGATATGTGCAAGGACATAATATTTAATTGCTTTGTGCCATGCATAATATTTTTAACACTACTGATCACACTTTTGTGTAATTTAAGACAACAATCCATCTCAGCTGAAATTTTAAAAATTGTTTACAGCCCACAGCTGCCACTTCAGCACTTATTACTGGTTGAGTTTGATATGCTTTCACTTTCAAGGTTGTTAGTTGTTTCCAATACACTGATGAAAGCATCCCAAAGATGGCATGTTACAGGTGCTGACAACCGCAAAGAGGGCTTGAGATCATGCAACATTAATGTCATTATTATTTGTTAATTCATCCATTGGACAACAATTGATGTTGGTCAAAGTAGTTTTGAAGTTCCTATAATTTCAGTTCATATGCTATAACCTTGTCATGTGTGGACCTTCTCTCTTTTTGCAAACTTGCATATTGCATGCACAACACACTATTGTATGTGGAGATAATTTTGTGTCAATGGGAGAGATAATGTTGATTTTATTTGCACACATTTTAGTCACACAAAACGGTGACATTCTTATCATACAGCATCCAATGTCATGTGAGCTACTGACCTAAAAGTGCACAACACACTCAATGTTTGAACCAATAAATACAGGATGCACAAATTATTTCTACACTGGTTGGACATTGCTGTGCTTTTGAAATATTTTTGTGAAAAAAACGGAGTATTTCCCTCGACTTGGAAGTACCATTCCCATTTTCTCATCTGTAATGTTCAAATATTGTGTTTTAGACACTGGTTCTCTTAATTCTTTTTATAGTTTTGTGTGAAACTAATTGTGCCTAATCTACTGCGTCTAATGAGCTGAGAACCGCCTTCTTTTCTGTAAACTCTCTGTGTGACTGTTTTCATTGTTCAAAGGTCATTGATTGAATTCTGTTAACTGTTGATCACTGATTGGGTTCATAGGTGAAGATGTGAAGCAAGAAGCCTCTTTCAAAATGCCCGTCAGGAGAAATCTGTCTGCATCAATGCCACCGAAAAGCCCCAGGACCGCCTCCCAGACCCCAGCCTTTGAGGAGGGCCTGTACCCACTCCAGTGCACACCAGAACCTGCTCCAAAAACTGTTCAGACCATACCCCAGAGCATCTCCACCACCATGGATCCAAATATGACCTTTGAAGTTCCGGACAATGATGATGAAACTGCAACTAATTCAACCATCATAATAAAGCATGATGGTCCATGTCAAGGCTCAAGGTCATTGGACTTCTCCAATCCCAGCCAAATGCTCAATCCTCCCAAAGCGAATCTGTGTAACATTCCTACAAAAAGGTGAGAAAATGTTGACTCCACTTTTAACTTTAGCATTTTAGATTTCTTTACATTGTATGTACAATTCACTGATTTTAGTATGTTTACTGAGTATTTTAGAGCAGTGTTGCTCCTCTGGTCTTTATCACAGCTTGCACAGTATTATGGGCACATACCAATATCAGTAAACAAGACTAGGAATGCTGCGTTCAGTAGGACTGCAGATAAAGCCTGTAGGAAACACTGTGGAAAAAAACTTTGACCTGTGACTATATGTTCATGTACTAAACACTCTTTTCACATAGTTTTCAGAGGATATTTATTTCCTCTGAACGTCAGTAAAGTTATTTTCAATCAAAAGGAATAATTTTCACAGTGGTCTATGATGAAGATTACAGTTCTCTTGCTGTGTATGTGCAGGATGTTGCTGCTCTTTGCTCTCTAATGTTAATTACTGTTAATATAACGCACACATTGATTTTCTTAGTTTTTCATGTCCTTGTTATCCTCTTCTGTGGGAGGTTCTCACAGTCACCTGGATGTTTTATCCATTAAGGTAGAATTTGGCCTGCTAGTAGACCGTAGGCTCATAGCTAGTCTATTAAGAAAACGGAATGAGAACAAACTGCAAGTTAAGATGAGAAATGTGCATGCCACAAAGTCACATTAAAAACACTAAATTTCTCACTAATCAAGATTTCCAATTTTGCAGTTGACAGACAGATGTGCACTTAACACTACCATTTCTTATTTTTGTCAGAACTAGCAAAAACACTTGTTGAAAGCTAAAGACCACATTCTGTAAAACCATAAAATAAAAAATGTTAAGTAGTTTGCTCCTATCCAGTACACAACACTCGAGACAGAATTTTATTCAGTAAGGTATCTTCTATAATATTTTTAAAAGTCCCATTTCAGAAAACAAGTAAACTTGTTTGAGAGGGATCTAGCACAGCCGTTTCTCAGTTAAATATAGAGTTAAGAAAGCGATCCTAAAACTCGTCCCTGTGACTGCCGACTGAAAGTCTGGAGAGTTCTGTAAAAGACACAGACTGGGTGGTATAACTTAACCATTCAACAGAGATATACAGTATCCCCAAAACCTTTTTCAGTACAGAGACTAGAGTACAAATATTAGAAGTAAAATCAGCAGCAAGTTCCTAGACTGAAACATCAGGTCAAAGACTTCAGTCATCTGAGCTAAGTAATGGTGGCAAACCAGTGTCTTCAGTTTGGAGTGGTAAACAAAATGGAAACATTTTGAGCTGTAGCAACAGTGAGGGTTTATGTTAGTAAATAATGCTTCCAGCCTCACATAAAGACAGTGTTTGTACATTATTGATTTCACTGGATGAATTTGTTCCAACACATTACATCAATCACAAAAATCGCAGGGCCAATTGAATTTGTTCAGATATCTGTGCTACACACAAAGAAAGTATATCATAAAGAGTTGATTTTCCTCATTCTCTAATCCAGAATTCATGAGCACATTTAACACCTAGCAACTACTCTGCCCTCTCTCACACCTGTGATATCTCACAAATTTAGAGGAAGAGACTCGACAATTTCAAGTGAGTTTATGCTTTAGTTTTTCTGCTTTCGGAACTGCGTGGTGGGCAAGTGCCTATTTCCTGGACCTAATTCATACGAAGTTTAAAAGCAACATGTCATCTTGTCAGTATCAAATATCAGTATCATAAAAACAGGAGCACCTGATCCAAAGCACTGCTTTACACATTATATACCTCGAGATTTTGATTCTCTCCAAGGTGCAGTCTCTTAGTCCAAACAGCAGAGATGTTATGCTAACATGAACCTCTCCCTGCAGGCAACAGATCCCATCTTTACAAGAAGTGAGACGAGCAAAACCATCCTACATGGATATGACGTCTGCTGCACAAGGAAAGCGTAAATTCAACCAGTAAGCACTTCATTTTCTTTTAAAAGCTTGTATATTATGTTTTATAAAGGCATTGGATGACTATATTTATCAGGGATTCAATTGTATTTAACATCTGGTTATCTGGGTTTTTTTCTGTTTTCCCATCAGAGGAGAGTTAACGCAAGGCCTCTCTGCACCAAAGCGTATAAAAAAAGACCTCTGCGTGGCCCAGAGACCACTCAGGGTGCATCGTTTCAGTGGTGAGTGTCAATATTGCGGAAAACACTTAATTCACTTTGAAAAAAAAACAAAAACATCATGATAGAAATGGACACTGCAGAATGTCATCGTACCTAATTACACTGGATATTTAACATTTTGGGGAGAGGAATGAATGAAGCCTTTGTCTTTTTTAGGAGAGAGGTCTAACTTTGTTCATTCTTAACACTATTCCTCGTTATTTTGTCTGCCATCAGGTTCAGAGGAGAACAGGCCTCAGAGAGTTGTGAGGAGCATTTCTGAAGGAAATCTGAGCCTCCTTCAACCTCAGAAATCCAAGTCCATTTTCTATAAAACGTCTCAACAGATAAAGCGAGTCGCCAAGAGGATGTGAAACAACGACCTCTTAAAATCAGCCTTTATGGACATTTTCACTTTGCAAGCTTTTCTGTCTGTATTCATTCTTTTTCAAACATTTTCTTTCAAGATCTGAAAGAAAAAAGGCTATTGTATATATTTCTCAAAAACACATGTTTAATGTAATTTGTCTGATTTTGCCCTGAAGGCTTTCACTTGACTGTAGATAAAAACTGTATAGTTATTTAGTTCTTGGTCATTCTTACTTTATTTGTGATAGTTTCAAAATCAATATTCATCCTCTAAGCATTTACACAGATTTTGAGATTGTATACCGTAACTGCAAGAAACAAAAAGTTCTGTGTTCTGAGTTTGATAATGTTTTTTCAGGGCAGCTAATATCAGAGGTAGACTGTGTTTGACTTTAAAAAAAGACAAATTGGAAACTGCTCTACACTGAGCTGTTTTTATTTTTATGTCATTTGTAGTTGTACAGTTAAAATTGGGTTATAGGTATTTTATAATAAAAATGCTTGTAACACAATCTGTGGCTCTTTTTTTAATAAATGAATCTCTTTCTAAAATGTAATATCTGCTTTTTGTGTTATTGACGTTACATCTAAATGTGGTTTTCAATGACTTCTGGATTACAAGACGTTCCAGTGATAAATAAGTGATGTAGGACAGGCTCGGTGAAGGTGAAAAATACAATGGCAAGAAAAATTGAGCTGACTGTGGAGTGACTCACAACATAACTCACAAAGATAACTTTCTGATTGTTTTCATATTGCCGAAGCCACTATTTCATATGTCTTTAGGGGGAAACAAGTGAATCCGGGGTGCAGTGAGTGATAGGATGCTGTTTGTCTCACCCAGTGCCTTGTGAGTGCCATGTGTACGTCACCATTCAACACAACACAGACTCCACATTCAGTCTGGAAAGGAGCTTTATCATTCAGACACTGCTTTCACTCAGATGTATCATAAAGCAGTTTAGAATGAGTGAAATCGAACTGAGTGATTAAAGTAAAGGATAAACAGTGGAATTAGGTTAAACTGGCATCTTTTTGGTGCAAAATGAGAAGTTAGCATGTAGTACTGGACAGCGGAAATAGCTAATAGTGATAGCTAGACTTAATTGAAAATAACAGGTAATGGTTGTTGCTAAAAAAAAAAAAAAGAATGATACAATTGTAATGGATAGTTAAAAACAAATGAATAAAGTTAGCCTCAAATAACTGATAAATGGTGGAAGTAGTTTGCTAAAAGTGATAATAAATGATATGCATATAAAATACCTGTTCTAATAGCTAAATGTAGATAGTGAAAAGTAAATATAGATGCAATAGATGAGTTGAAACGTAATTGTGTAAAAGCAATTGATAAATTGTTATAGATAGCTTAAAGGCGTGGTCGATGCTCAAAACATCCGATTCCTGCTAGTAAATTATAAGTGCGAAGAAAAAATATAGCAATATCTTTTATGTCATAATAAATGTTGTTAAATGACTTCCAGTCTGTCACCATCTTAAAGAGCGTGACAGTGGCGATAATGAAGGAGTCCTTCATCTGATAGCACTGTGAGTGTTCGTCACACGGAAAAGCTTGGGAACCACGGTTTTATACCACTTTTTAATCACGGTTCAAAAATATTTTAGGCTTTCCTATGTTGCATTTTTAGCCTGATCAAATGTGAAAATCATTTGGAAGCAGTTTATTATTAGACTTCTGTACTAAAAACGAATGTCAAAAAATACCTCCTGGATCTATGATGAGGGTGGGACCTCATTGAGTCTGGAGAGAACTAGACTTGTCACTTTGAATTCAGTCTTGCAACTTTCAGTGGCACAGCATTCAGTATGATCTTTATTTTTAGCTCAGGAGCTCAATGCATATATCAGCACTGTACTGCGCAAGCACTGACACCCTCTCATGCTCTCATTCACAAGAACCTCTTCATTGTCTCTCTGTGTGTGTGTGTGTGTGTGTGTGTGTGTGTGTGTGTGTGTGTGTGTGTGTGTGTGTGTGTGTGTGTGTGTGTGTGTGTAAAAGAGAGAGAGTGTGAGAGAGTGCGCACACACAGGGAGGCAGGTCTTGGCTAAAGTTTATTAACTTTCTCTTAACCAATGGGGCGCCTTGTGCGTTTTTCCTGCTGACCAATGGGACAGACTGAGAGGTTGGAGGTGGGTGTTGCTTAGCAACTGCAGGTAGAATCTCAGATCATGTCGGACCCATTGTTTTATCTCGCCTCCCTGAGAGACATTACATGCTATGTGTTGTGATTTGTTAGTAAAAAAAAAAAAAAAAAACACCTCTGTACAAATGCGTCACAAAGTTGTTAACTCTATTTTTGTATTGTTAAACAAGGATCACACTGACTTTAATGGTATTTTGCCCTCAAGACAGAGCACTTTTAATTGATTGCCATTATGTTACTATATGTAGCTATGTAGCTTTTCATTGGAGTCAATGGAGCACATACCAGTGAATTTAAGTTTTATTTTGATCTCTTTTTGTTTGCGCCCGATTAAGACAATAACCTTTACTGTACCTCATGCAAAGCCTGACATGAGTGGTTATCATGAACATGTACAACAGACAAGTCTGTTAAAAGCAAATATGTTCATATAGATGAAACATCACAGCATTTGCTTTTCAAACATTTACAACATTTAACCTGCCAAATCACCAGTTGCCATCATACACTTACACACAAAGACACACTGATGCAGTTCATTAATGTTAATACAAATTTTGACTATCAAACTACGAGTCTTGGCCTGGGTGACACTGACAACACATTTGCTGCATCCAACAGCTGAAAAGACTCTTTTTTTACCGCATGACCAGCAAGAGAGACAGCGACTACCACATACAAATATAAGCATACAATCCCTCCTACAGTGTTCCTGACTCCCACAAGGAAACACGTCACAGCTGTGAACTTTTTGTCCCTTGTCTAATTAGATGACCTGATATCTTAAAGCAATATGTCACAGTGGAGTAACTCTGGCTGGCTGTCCTTTTATCACTAATAGTGTTACTTGCTGTTTTTTTGTTTTACTTCTATTAGCCCAGAAAAATAAATATACATGTCCCCTTGAAAACATAAAAGCATGCTTGACGTTTAATATTTGAGATCAATTCAAATAGTGCTTTTAATACTTGTAAAGAGGAATTCTGTAGCCATTTAATGTGCTGTAGTGAGAATCATATCAATTTATTTCACTTTATCTGTTGAAAATATGGCATCATAAGTGAGGCACAAAACAATCACTTTTGCTCATTCCCCTGTCCCGTGATGCTTAATGCAAATATTTAAATGGGGGTTATGGAAATTCCAGGGATGCACACTGGATTTGGCATGTAAAGCAGGTCCACATGAAGATTATTTTTTACACCATGTCCCTCTCTGCCCAGTACAATCAACTGTGGAAAGCAAAAACATAGACATAAAAACATAAAATAAAATTATCTGTGTTGTACAGCATTGGAGCATATTTGGCGGTCCAACATTCAAGATAAGGTAAGCTTCATCAGCTCACACCTTTATAGATATTTAAACCTGCAAAAATCATGTGTGTCATTAAGATTTTAATCTTAATGACATCAATTTTATTGGTGGGTTCTGGATTGAGCTGTGCTGCATTTGTGTTTTGTTTTTGTTTTTTTGTTTGTTTGGTTTTTTTTTGGTGGGGAGGAATTAAACAAGAAGTAACTTTTTGTATAAACACCAACTTTGGATGATTTTTTTGACATTTTCTGTTCACAAAAAGAAAGAGATAAATACAACAAAGAGTTTTGGTTGACTTTGGAGAGATAAGAGACATATCCGCTTTAAAGGAAATCTTACACGGCTGTTTGCCACCTACAGAAAACTTAGTTAAATTATTCTTAGTTTGAGTTGAATGTTACAAGGCATTGATTAATTGTGTTTTTGCATTTCACATTTGTGTGTCTTCCTAATTTTTTTGCTCAGCAAATTATTTTAAGCTATTTTTCAGGTTGCAGTATTCCTCTACATTTTACTCAGCAAATACATTTTGAGAGGAAACAATGTGGTTGAAAACACCTGAGTCCCTTAATCAATACTCTCTACTGTTGACAGGACCTTGTGCTGTGGTTATTGCNTTTTGAGAGGAAACAATGTGGTTGAAAACACCTGAGTCCCTTTATCAATACTCTCTACTGTTGACAGGACCTTGTGCTGTGGTTATAGTGGGGGATGGGTGAGATTTACAGTTTCCTTTACCAGGTAATGTCTCCTGTTGTGAAACAATGTGACAGAAAATCAGTACAGCTGTGATGGCTCAGCAGTGTTCAGTGCCCCTCTACATTCTCCTCCAGGAGCTTATCCAAAGCCCACCTCAAATGTACTGTATGTAGCCTGTGGATGACTCATCCTCAGGAGAATGGGCTGTATGGTGCAGGTAGCCTTGCAAATAAACATTTCACAATTTGCAGAGTCTACTGAGGTACTTTGCTGACTTAGAAGTCTGAACCCACAGACTGCAAATACCAACTGACAAACCAATGCTGTTTTATTCTGTATGTAAAATGTCCTCCTGTGTTAATGTGTCCCCTCTGCCTTACACATGTAATGACTATATCACTAAAACACATAACAATGAGGCATTGGTTAAGGCTCCAAATTTTTAGTCATTGTGTTTATTAAGAAACAGCAAATTTGTCATCATTGCTGCAATTGCCATGGAGACAGGGTTAAGTCCCAAACCTACTGGTATGATACAGTGCATGAGTGTATGCTCATTACCCTTTACTGCAACTTCCAAGAAACACTGAGTGGATGGGTGACTCCACCTCTTTAGGATGGTTAGGGGATATGCATACATTCAAATTACCTTTGTTTCCCGGCAGCTTTTCAAATCTGATCACTTTTAAGGTCTTGCAAGTCCTTTCTTGTTCCCTACCCAGTTTGAGATCCTGTTATACTGTTTTTACATTTGAGCTGTTTCTACTGAAAAAGTTTGTCACTTATAGAGAATTGTTCCACAATGATTAGAGATATGTCTAAGCTTTATCAAGACTTAATTAATCCCTGTGGCAAAATCAGTCTTTCGTCTTTCCCTCAGCTCTCCACATCTCGGTGCAGTGGGCAGATATAGTGCAGGTTCCAGGTAACCCTGCTGTATTTAAATCCAGTGGTCACTCAGTATGCATGTCTTCAGGAAGGAATGATATAAGTAGAGCAGTGCTTTCTAATATTTTTAACTTGTGACATGTTACAGATTTTAGCCTGTATATTGTAACTATGGAAATCCAAAGGGTGATTAAACATTCTCATATTGTTTCATCTTAATACCTTTGTATTAAGATGACCGGTCCAGTAATTTAAAGGAAAGGCAAAGATTAAAAGAGAAACAAATTTTGTGTTGCAGCAAAAATATTTTGTCTGCTTTCACTACACTGCTGAAAGATTAGGTTGTTGATTTTCTATATTTTTTTTATTGTGAGCAACTCTCATATGCAGACAACCCTAACTACATACAAGTATAGTAGTATTTATTCAAAGCATATACATACATACATACATACA
>JANJYP010047562.1:0-15912 GCA_024605115.1 Rastrelliger brachysoma | reverse complement strand
GTTAGTTACCATGGTAATGGCTATACACAATGTAACAGTAAATCATAAATATATCATAAAATACTAAATATGAACCTGATTTTGATAATAATTATAATCTATCTCTAAACAATACAGCCTATTACTCATCATAAATAATTATCTTACAACTTATTATATGACAGCAGGAACTGTTAATGCCGTAGTGCTATAGTCTTAATATCACCAAAATGCTCGAATGCCTCAGCAGGCGTAAAAAAAGTTTGCCATTTCTTGAGATGGGAGCCTGCACCAGAAGAGGCTTCAAGCTGGAGGTCTGCAGCACCAACATTCTCACATTAGGGATGTCACTTTTTCAACATGTCAAGTTTGAATTAATTTTCCACCATAGAATTCTAACTGACAAGAAATTGGAACACAATCCCTATACCGTAATGCATTAGAGATACAATTAGCTGTGACTGTTGTAAGCATATATGGACAATGTCTAACTGACAGTGGTCAGAGAGCGAGTGAGAGAGAAAGTCCTACTGTTTAGTATAGTTTCTATCTCTTTCTGTGTGTTTTCAACTGTATGTGTCTTGAGATAGCACTGTCAGATGAGGATGTAGATGTGCTGTTGCTCTGCTTGTTTAATGCATCGGATGCCTGTTTTTTCGTAGTAAGTCAATCGGTTAGTTCTGAAAAATATTGTTACCATTGCTGATGCCATGAGAAGAAAGTAAGTATTTGCAGAAATGCCAAAAGTGACTCAGAACTTGCCTTAAAGTAGCTGTTTTGGCAATATGAAATCTGTGATGTCATCACATTTTTGAACAGCTTTTTAGAACAGATAGGTGAACTTAAAAAATCCAATATTCAGTGGAGTGTATTTTCTTAGCCCCATTGTGAAAACACCATTCAAATTATTTGACAAAAAATTATTTCCAGAGAAAAGTGAACTTATATCCCCAAAGACTCCCATTCTGCACTCACCCACGAGCACCCTCACATGGACAGAGACGTGTTCCAAGAACTGGAAGTTAGACAAGAGTGACACTTCTCTCCATATAGCATTCTCTAGCGAGGCTGTGTCTTGCTGCTATGTCATCTTAAATATGTCATGTTGTTTTGACATGCCAGCGTGGTAGGCTAAAAATCAGTTTACATATTTCACAACAAACCTAAATGTCCCTGACTCACATTATTCAAATCCATTTGTGTTGCATGTAAAGTAACTATGTTTATTCCCTATATCTCTCTCTGTGTATATACATTTAACCATGTTGAATGAATTTCTTTGTTTTTCTTAGAATAACTATATTTGCAAAGCCACTCGTAGTTACAAATAATGCTCAGAACAGCACCTAACTTCATCAACGGTGCATATAGGGTCCTAGCACATAGTACGAGCAATCAAACATCTGCTAGTTTTGCCTGTTTTCTTTGGCAAAGAGAACAAACACAACTCACCCACTCTCCTTTTTGGCTTTGGCACAAATGACAAAATGACAGTGTAAGTTCATTCTTACCTCTCTATCTCCATGACTGGAGATGATGTCTTTAGACTGTTGATGAAGTTGGGTGCTATTCTGAGCGTTATTTGTGGCTACGAGTGGCTTTTTGGTTGCGGTTTGCGCATGAAAAAATACACCACTGTGTATTGCTATTGTGATGCCTTTGCTGAAGTTGGTGGAAGTAGAGAAGCAAGCAGTCGGCAAAATTCATATCTCGAAGGGGGTGGGGGGGTATAACTCAGTGTTATGGTGTGTTTGACAGTGGCTTAAACTTACGCCACAATATACCTTTAAGACTATGTAACAATGTGTACACCTCTTTGTACATTTAACACATCTTCATTTGGCCATACATGAAGAATCCACTTAAGCTTCCACTTTTCTATAGGTATACATACTTAGGTATACATGCTGTTCAATATCAGTGTCTTGTTTGGCAGCACAGTTTCACTACTATATTCATATAATCATTTCAGGAAAAGCTACATTATGCAGCACACTATGATCTTATAGTGAAGTACTTTATTACCCTCAAACATCCTCAATATAACCTCAGCATAAATTTTGAGGTGGATGTAAAGTAATTGTCTATAAGGAACTGGGACTCTGACCTTTCCTGCCATTAATATCCAACCTTATACTGGCCACCAATATCAGTTGTTTCAAGTGCAAGCTGCTAACTGTCGCCAAATTGAAAAAAGTGCTGCATTTAAAACCCACAGCTGACCACTAACGGGCTCCTGATTCATTTTCAGGCGACACAGTAGGTTCTTCTGGTCTCTAGAGTCACTTAATCGTGCTCTCATTTTCTGCATAAGTAAAATGACATTTCTCTGCTGCTGCTTCCTCCCAGGAGGTTGGTAAAATGGCACCCATAATTATTTCCACATTTAACACTTTTAATTGAGCTGCCATGTGCTCCTGAGAGTATTTCTCCTGTTTGCTGCAGAAACTCAGTCTTGGTCATCTATCTGTATTCTAAAGCCATCTGCAGGTTTGTGAAGCTTTCATTGGAAAGGTTAAACATCTGGCTGTGATCTGAACTGCGTACTGTAAGAGGGTTAATTGAATCAGTAATCTATTTACTCTTTGCCCTCAATTACTGACTTAATCAAATGCTGAGTCACAGTGGAAGTCTGCTAGCACTCAGGCGGAAAGTAAGAGACCATAGCTACTTGCATACCGAAAATTGCAAAAAAAATTAGCCGCACTTAAAGAGACCATACTTGCACCTGGAGGGATTAAAACCCTATTTCTGAAACAGGTGGTGTTTGGAAGCACAGAACATGGAAAATTTATCTTGATGTAAACTTGTTATGTGGTGTGTTTCATGTTTGAAATACAGACAAAATACTAACTTAGTTTCAGAAAGGTTGCAAAATGCTGTAAGAAAAGGAGGCCCATAACTACATGTAGACTTGAAGCTGCAGAGTTAGCAGTACAGTAAGCCCTGCTCACTGACATAGAGGCAGAAGGGGCTTGACAGGGTATGTCAGGGCAGCAAGTAAATGTTTCAATGGGAGAGTGGGCCCAAAGAAAGGAAGCGTGCACAGGCAGACAGGCTGACACCACCCAGATAATGGAGCTGCCAGAGCCTCTCCCACATTACATCTCACCTCACCAAAACACAATCATAAGAGAACACATCCACTTGCACATGCAAACACACTCCCATACAACACGCACTCAGGCACATACATGGGTGCATCACAGACATACACTCTCAAGATTTGTATTGAGCCCTTTAAGCAAAAGGAGCCTCAGAGTAAGACATGTAGAAAGAGAGAAAACGTGAGAAGGGTGGGATAGGTGTGAGTAGAGGATGCTTCATTGATTGGAGGCTAAGGCAAGGAGCTTCACTGAAAAACCACCTCTCCTTCTCAATGTATTGGTAATCTCCCCTGTCAGCTCTTTGAAACAGGCTGTAATTTGATAAATCGCTGGGCTGAGATGAAGTGAAAATAGGCTTGACATTGCGGGGGCCTCCCATCCTCTGACACCAATCATCTGATTCCTTTTTACAGCACATTAAATATAGAGTGCCTTCCTCCCTTGGCTTCATGTTAAGAGACATACTAACAGTGTTGCCAGGAAAAGAGTGGGATTAAAAGGCAGGGTTGTCACAACAGAATGATAGGTAAAGTGCACATGTTAAATTGATTAGAAATAAGCCAGTACAGTGATTCACCAATTTCCAGTAGTTTGGCTTGATTATTCATATATTTTGTCATACTTTTGCTTTTGTACAGTGGCCTGCACATGTGTTTATAGGTGGTTGACACAAGAAAGAGTTACATTTTTATGTTTATAATTATGAGTGGAATTATTAGTTGGTTGCAGCCCTAATATGAATTTTGCAAGTCATTCTGTGTTGGAAAAAAAAAAAAATCTTGAGGATCAAAACGGGAAAAAGCGTTGAACTTAATTCAAGCAGAGATTTCTCTTGCATCTGTGGATCAATTAATTGTACCCCAGTCCATTTAGCCTGGTCATTTTTATCCGTTTTAGATACAACTCACCTTTAAACAAACATATTTCTAATAGTGATCTATTACTCTAATTTTACCCAAGTTACAGCTGTTCATTCTTGACTGGTAATATAATTGTTGGGCTGAAATGGTTTTTGTTGTATCTCATGTTTCTTTTGATTAACCAGTGCAAAGAGCATTTGTTACTGAGAGGCCTCTATTCAGAACAAAAGAAAGATTAGACCAGGATTGTCAACTTCCTTCAGTTCTCAATACAGGCCTCTCAATAACAGTGAGGGTCCTGCATCAGCTATCGCAGTTTAGACTAAGCAGAGCAGTACATCACTTAATTTATGCTGTGTTCAACTGCGATTTCACCCCCTCTACTTGACACAATACACCAAGGATGATGATGAAGACAAAAGTCAGATGAGGACAGAGCTATATAATTTGAACCTTATCATATATGGATGGTTGAATTGACTTTTGTCTTCTTTTGAAGAAGAAAAGGTTAAAACAGAAAACTGTACCAGTGAACTTTTTCAGTGTTATTGTTGACTGACAACTTCAAACAGCCAGTGTTTAGATCAACATGTGGATGAACACATAATTGAAAAATCTTTAAATTAACATTTTTAGATTAGCTTTTGAAGTTATACATGTTAAACTGGTAATCAGTAATTCATTAACAAATGAACAATAATGGCATATGCTATGAGTCAAATGGCTGCTATTTGCCTGTTTTCTTGATTCCTGAACTTTCCCTCTCTAAAAACTATTTCCAACAGCAGTACTTTTAGCCGGCCTGTCAGCATGACATTGTGCTGCAGAACAAAGAAACCAGTGAGCAAGCCATCATTATCACTTCAGGGACCCAGAATACACATCCCCCTAGGATGCTGGAAAACACAGACCTAAAAACAAAAATACCATCAGAGATAAAATAAGCAAAAAATACATTCCAGAGAGTAGAAGTGGTGCTCTATGTTTAGTGGAAGTTGTTGTATTAACAGCTGCAGCCCCATCGCTACTTGGAGCTCAATAAGGCCATCACCACAGGGATTCCCAATGATCAACTGCAAGCAGCTAAAAATACCATGATTCAGTTTCCTTAATGAACTAGTTGTTGTTTTTCATTTAAAAGTCTCTCATCATGACATTATCCAAGACCTGATCCATCTCTTGGAAGTGTTTACAACTGTATAAGGAGCCAGGTCAAAGTCATTGGAGGAAAAATTGTTTTACATGTCTTCTTTCTTTCTTCTTTATCCTTACCCAGAACAGTGTTTTAGTGTCAGTAGAATAAACTAAACAATACCACATTCAAACTTCCTTTAATTGTACTGCCTAACCTATAAATAATGTTGATACTCCAGCCATTTTTAATCCTCATCTCATTTTCCTGAGGGTCACCCAGTGTTGGGGGAAGCAAAAAGCATACAGTATGCCAACAGGAATATGCATTGGCCAATGTACACCCACACATAAACAATAGTAACTCAGAGGTCATGCAGACCTCAATATCTGTCATACCCTTTAGAGCGATCCACACTGCTTCCACAATGTATTTGGCTTAAATGAATGAATAGTACAACAATACTTCATTATGATGTTCTAGATGTGCGCAAACATCAAGCATTGTAGAGATGCAAATGGATAAACACAGCAGAATATATATTGGTCTGTGGGATTGAAAAGGAGAGGCACTTTTTAATGTGCTCTTTGTTTTTATTCAGCATAAAACTGTTGGAGACACACACTGCCATTGTACATTCCTAATGATACATAATTGATTTTTTTGGTCAATAAGTATTTTCACTGAAAAATTTTAAAAAAAATCAGCCAATTAATGATCTAGCTGGTGGGCTAAGAAATTAATCAGTAGTTGTTTTTTTTTTTTTTAATTAACTGATGTTTTAGGTTATCAAACAAAAATCCCAAAGGTGTCACTTTGGGCTTCTCATTTTTGACAGTTTGTGTCTTTTCTGTTTAATTTCAATGTAAATGGACTTAGATGGTGTAGGATTATTGGTGGTACAAAAAAAGTAATGTGTATATATATATATAATTTGTGGCTTTGTTCATTTTTTCTGCGTGATAATTTGAGAAAAGAATATGGATAGAACTGCAATGATTAGCTGATTAATTGATTAGCTGATTAACAGAAAATTAATTAACAAGTATTGTGATGCTATAAAGCAATCCTCAAAGATAAATAATGCTGAATTATTAGGTCTCAGCCTCTCAAAAGAATATAGCACAATACAAATTAATATCTTCTTTCTATTTCTTTGAAAGCTGTACAACTTGTCTGCTGCATGAGGTACACAGAGAACGACAAGAGGCATAAAAAAGGAGCTGACCTGAAATCCCTGAAAGTGTGACGTAGAACTGACACTCATTATTCATGTTTCCACCCACTTGGTTGAGCTTGGTCATTAGCGCAATTGATCTATGATGTGATAATGGCAGACCAACAGTGGAGCTGTGTTTTATGCCAAAGCGGAACATCTACACTGCATGCCTGTATGTGTTGGACTAAATTCATGGACATATTGTGGAAAGTATTTCAGTTAGAAGGAAACAGATTTTCATATTTCACAAGCATGGATACTTGGGGAGCTGTATAAAAAGTTGCTGTGGATAAAGGGGAGACTTTGAAGGTATGTATGCTTATAGTTGTATAGTTGGTTTTACTTTAGCTGAGGAGATAGCTGAGCTAACCACTAATACTATTATGGCTGTGAACAATCATATGATTTGTGAGTGGTCTTGGATGAATCAGTGCAATCTAAGCTTTCTAATGGTGCATGACATGAATATATATATATATTTGTAGAAGTGATATATTTACAAGTTGGTTTTTAAAAAATTCAAACAAGCCATCTTCTACAACTCATTTACAACTACCAAGTTGGTCCCATAGGTGGAACAGTGTGCAGCCCTGGAGGCTGTTTCTGCCTCCGGGTCTGCAGACATACACTATTTAGTTAAGTTAAGTGAGCCCAAATTGCCATTCTGTAACATCCATGATCAAACAAGTTGGTAGCGGTTCAAGTTCTTCAGCCTCCTCTTCAGACAGGGTCATAAACGTAGGGCAAAAGTTCTGACATTGTATAAATGGGCACCAAAAAGTATGTTGACAGCTTGTATGTGAACAGATACAAATAAAGTTGAAGGAGAAAAAAACTTCTTGACTTAATGTCTGTATCTCTTATCCAATCAGGGTAAAGCTGATTTACATATTGAATACTCACAAGAGCAGTGATCCAATGAGAGCAAAGCTAATTTACATACTGTATAATAATAAGACAAGCAGCCGTCTTTTCCACCAGGCTCTTCATATGATGCTAGGATGGCATGAAATAAACAATCTGAGGCATTTCCAACCCAAGTAAAGGTACAAACTCGATAAGTGGACATAAAGAATTAACACAGAATTAATGAAATAGGTGTAGCATGGGACCTTTAATTTAACATTGTGTGTTAATTTAGGTTGCAGTACTATTGTAAATAAATGTCTTGAAACATTATTTTTCTTCTTATTTTGAACAACCAGCATCCACATCTGTGTTACTCTGTATAGATAAAACTATTATTGAAATAGTTATTCTTGTGTGCTGCCAAATCTTCAGCCAAAATAGAAATGCATTTTATCTGTTTTAATTTTTCCTGTGAACAAACTGGGATCCCACTATAAGGACATCTTGGGTTTCTCAGAGCTTACTTTGGGATACATTTTGTAGAGACTAGGTCCTGCTGACATGAGCAAAGTAATTGCAGATTGACTCACTCCAACCTGTATGTCAAATAAAAGCAATGGGAAAGAAAAGAAGAGGAGGGAAGGTTGTGTTAAGGGTTGTTGTCATAGTAACGGTTCAGGAAATTTGTAAAAAGGGATAAGTTGTGATGTATCAGGATAGTGAATGTCAGTAGAGGCGGTTCATAGTGGTGACAGGGGTCCGTTCCATTATACCTGACAACAGTGTCAGAGTTAGAAAGGGAAAGAGCAAACTTAGAGATCCCCATGTCAGAATGAGGAGTTCAGTATCGTGGACACAGGCACAATTTTAACAGGGTTAAGATTGAAGAGTGAAAGGTAGCTGTAGCAATTTGGAGTGCCTCAGTGGCAGGGTGCAAAGTCTCAGTGGAACAAAGTAGGCTGTTTGTGGTTGACTGTGATAAGGATGTCCATTGAGATGAAAGTAGAAAAGTTAATATTTTTGGACTCGGATAAAGTAAAACAAAGTACTTCTTGACATTAAAAGCATCAAGGTTTGATTTTTTGAAAAAGCTGTATAAGTGAATTATTACAGACAGACACAGAGAAATAAGTTGACGCAAGCTGACAAAAAAGGACTAGGCACTTAACGATAGCCTGAAAGGAGTAAGGAGGGCACAAGGGCAATTGTTGACCCTGCTGGAGGAAACAAGCGGTGGCACTTTAACTGCAGAAAGGGAAAGAGAGAGAGAGGAGAGAATCATCTGTGCAACAGTCTTCAGAGTAACAAGAAGACATATGGTGCTTTTACACTACACTGTTCCAGCATTACTCGACTCGACTACTCGGTTTGTGTACCTTTCCACTAGCCTTCAGGTCATCATAGCACAGCTGCATGAAACTGCTGCCAACTTTTAAACAATGGCAGCTTTTGATTCTTGTGTCTGACATGCAATGTCCATGAATCTTCAATGACGACACTCTGACAAATCAGTGGACGGCAATTGGTTAATATCACATTTAGCATTAGCTCGATTCACTTGAAACCAGAGCAGAGCAGGAGTAAAAATAGTACCTGGTACGAGGTACTGCACTAGTGGAAATGCATGACAAACTGAGTAGAGTCAAGTAGGACTAGTAGGCTAGTGAAAAAGCGCTAATAGTTAGGGAAATGGCAGAAGGACCACAAGCTTACTAACAATAAGCTGAGAGAATTGTCCTGGGTCACTAATACTCAGCTTTAACTAGATCTTTCCGACATTGGGAAGAAACACCACTTGCAACTAATGCAGAGTAACATCAGTGTCTCAGTTTTTAATCATTGATAAAAAGATGTAGCTGTTTGCAGATTGATTTATTGTTTGACCAATACTGATTCCTTGTAGAGACACGGTGTTAATTGAAATGTTGCACAGGCTTTTTATTTAAAAGAAAAATAGATACTGCTGTCCTAAGGCGGATTGTTAAAAATAATGTGATCCCTTTTCTCTTTTTTTTCCTTAAAAAAAGTTTAAAACCTTTGGACTTTACTAGTAACCTGGGAACATCTCTAGTGCATAGATCCTTGGGTTTACTTTAATTAGGGAGCAAATTATATGCGAGTAGAGTCATAGGTACAGTAAATGGGCAAGACAAATTGCATAGGAAATGCCACATTAACATGTAATAAGACTGAACTAAGTAATCTCTAATTAGTTTGCCCTTTGAGAAAGGGGAGCATGTCTGTGATCCTGTGGAAAAAGACTAATTGTCTGAGAGGGTTACAAGCTTTTCAGTGCTATGGTGCTTGGCCTAGATCCATTAGAGTATCTTACAAAAATCATATTCAGAGATATTATTACATGGTGCTTAATGCAGATGATAGGAATGTCCTTACACTTAATGGATACAGCATTGCGTTTTAATAGTTATCCATTTGTCCCCTTATGCTTAGATAATTTTCTTTTTCTAACTCAAAACCTATTTTCATCCCCAGATGCTCATGGATTACCATTCAGTATCTATGGTGACAAGTGCGGTTGTGATGATAATCACATTATCACAATACCATCACAGCCTTAATGACAACTTCTTTTACTTAAGCCTTTCTTAGTACAAACTTGGGTGAACTTTGGTAACAAATGTGTATGACACATTCCTCTGCCCTTAGGTTTTGTTTTTATAACCCTGTCGAGTACAATAAAATTGTAAGTTAATCCCTATGGTTTAAAAAACAAATTATAAAAAAGATACAATTTGCCCTTTTGTCTTTTGCAATAAATACTAAACACTTGCACACTAGGTAGGGAAACTACATGAATATCTGAATGTGCTGGTTGTTTACAAAGGTGCAAGATAGGCACAAGATTACTTATCTCCCCTGCTTCAGCTGGCAGCTGCAATGACTGTCAACAACAATAGGCACTTCATTTTGACATTTGATGTTTACTCACATAAACCAGTCTGATAAGTAAAATTAGACAGACTGGGGATAGAATATAACAGCCAGACCAATGAATCACACACCAGCATTTTGGAGAAGAATCACCTTCAGTTTTAATTAGTCCAGCAGCCAATTTAAAACAGAGATAGAAAAGGATGGACTTGACTAATACTGACGTATGACAAAAGGTGTAAACAAGTCAGATTTTACAGTCCATGATCATTCATTCATTCATTCATTGCCATGAGTCTTTTTTTCTGAGATCCAAAATGTCATATACAGGAGTTTAAGAAATGAAGTAAGTTTATGGATCTCCACCTAATTCAGTCCACACAAACTGTAAACTGGATAGACTTTTGTGGAACATTATAAATGAAAGGGTTGTCATATATTATTTATGTGATTGTCTATTGATACTCTTGATGGTTATCAGTATTTTTGTGTTGAGTAATATCAGACTGTTTGGATTTAAAGTAGTGTAAAAAAGTCAACTTTATGTAAAGTATGCAACTGAATCACGGGGGGTATAAATAATTGTATAAATAATATTAACATAAGCAGGAAAAATGGAGCTAACAAAACTTTGAAAACATACTGAAACCAACTAAAACTCATCTCTACAAAGAATGAATGCCATCATACTAAACTGACATGTCTCCAGAGGTATTGGTATTCGTTATCTATACACTATCATTTAAGCTACCAGACCGAATGCAAACACTTCCTCTTTAATAACATCATGCATGGATCTGGTTTCTGGAGACAACAAAACAAAACCAAACGGCACCTTACAAAATGTTACTATACATATAATACCTCCAAATCATACTGCATTTATATACGTACAATACAAAATTGCTTTCACCTCTTCTCTCTTAGCATCTATAATTGCTGACTTGCAGTACAGGGCATACAGCAACTATGAAAAAAGCAACAAAGCGCAAAGGGTACAACAAATACGACATTAAAACATGATGGTTTAAAAAGAAACATACAAACATAAAATGTACATGGCGCATAGAATAGAAAACTGATCCTCAATTAAAGACATAGAACATACATTTAAGTTAAGCAACAATATCAAGTTCACATTTCCCCCTTTATAACTATGCGGCATTGTCATGGCAAATCATTTCTCAAAGTTCCTTTCTCAACCATTTTTGAGTACTGTTGTGAAAACAATAAGACTGAATGCATTATCTGTTTGTTATGGTGAAGTGCAGTTTAACAACAGCCCGAGTCTGTTTCCTGCACCCCTTATTCTTTTCCTCTTTCACTGCCTCCTTTCAACCCTCCTTATTCTGAAGGCATTCGGGTGAGTTTCTCTTTAGTTCATTGAAAATACCCAGTACTCCCTATGCAATGTTCTTAATTGCATTCTCATTCAGCTTGTCCATGTAGTTCCTAAGATCCTTTGAATCCCCAAGTTCAATGTCCGGACATACCCATTTTATCTCACTGGTTTGCACTAGTGCTAATGGGCTGAGAACAGGACATCCATTACTGGACTTGACATTGGAAAATGTGGTGAACTTCACCCTCTTCCTCTTGGTGGTTGGTGAGTTAAGTGACTCGTTCCTCCCACTTGAGCTACATCCTCCCACACCAGTGTTACCACGCTGGAGGCCTCCATTTAATAGTTGACTACCTTCCTCGAGTGTACCTCCTAGCTCATCCTGCTGCTGTTGCTGCAGACACAGACCCTCCTCTTGGCCTAGCCAAACCCAGTCGTGGGCATGGGGCATTGCCTCCGGGGCCTCCATGGACAGGTGCTTGCTACGGTACTTATATGCGTAAGAAATGCAGTTAATGAGAAAAACCAGGATAGCCAGGCAGAAGACTCCCAGTAGGGCATACATACCAATCTCCAGGTCTGTCAGGCCTCGTCGTGATGGTAACAAGTCCTCATCGGTGCTGCGACTCCGAGGCAGCTCAGATTGGTCTGGATATTCAGAGAATTCGTTTGGGATCCTTGCCCCGTTGTCCGCTGACAGACGGCCCCCATTAGGCCTCACTGGCACATTGCCCCTTATAGTAGTGGCTCCACGGTTGATTAACCCGGTTTCCATGTCAGAGATAGATCCACCATAATAAGGAGGATCAGGCCGTGTTCTCCGGTCTCCTGCTTGCCTGTACTGCTCCTCTGGCTGACCAAACCGTATCTGTATGTTTGCCATTCCAGTGGCTAAGACAGTGCGCCGTTTTCCCTTCTGGCACATCTCTGATGGGCTCATTTCAACACGCACAAGTAAACCTTGACCCTCTCCCTTGGACACAATGATGGGCCACTTCCATGCTGCACTGTGCTGCACCGCCACCACCTGCTCATCCAAAGACGTGGCTGACAGACTAAAATGGGCAGGGTTGTAGTTGTCTAGGGGAGTCATGGAGCCGTCACTGAACTGAAGCCAAGCACTGATGAGGGACTCCTAAGAAAATAGATACACAGACAAACAGAAATCAGCATACAATGGAAGTAACCCAGTATACAAACAACCCTAAAATAACTCCAAAAACATTTTTTCTGCCCATTTTCTCCAAATGTATAAAATGACTGGAAAATAAAACAGGAACATGATCCAGGCAAGAGTGAGCCTTAATTACAGTATAAAGGAGACAATTGTGTAGAGTGGATATGAGACTATTCTCTTGAAAGCCAAATATTCTTTTCTCTCCAAGGGAAGACACAGTAGCCTTCTTCCATTTGAAATTATAATTACAAGAATAACAGAGCTGTTGAGTGGTTGTATATGCAAATCAAAGAGATGGCTTTACTATATCAAGACTGAATTAATTATATAAAGAAAAATTACAATGAATTTCATAGACTCCATAATAACCCTGTTCCAAAAGTGAACTTAGAAACCAATAACAAAGCATAGCCCTGTGTTTGCATTAAAAATACTGTCTCTCCTCTCATAGCAGCTTAAAGAATGATTTGTATTGCAATAAAGTGTATAATAAATATTTGGATGTTTTGGACTTGTACCTGCTTTAGCGATTCAATGACTTCCTGTGTGGTTGCAGTAGCCACAATGGCCCTGTTGCTCCCTGGGCTGAGCTGCAGGGACAGGGAGAGTCCAGATACCAACTGCACCCCCAGCTCTGTCACACTCACTTTGTCATCTACCACTCTGATGCTCCTCTCAGCCAGGACCAATGCTGTCAAAGGGGACAGCACCTGCAACACACACAAACACTTAACTACTCATGGTAGTCCATGAAGATCCAAGATGACATTGCTATTGCATATGAAGGAAGAACTAATTTGTTATTGGCTGTTGTTGACAATTTTCACCATAAATGATACAATGTCTAAACCTGGAGCCCTGCAAGACAGAGCCTGAACTCCAAAGGAGGTAAAATAATACACTTTTAATGAAACAGATGGTGATGCACACATAACCCTGACAACTTAAATAGTGTCCCCTTATAGTAGAGTACTGTAAAATATCTTAAAGAAAACACAAAAATACATTTGCCTTCTGTCATCACTTGATAACTAATCTTGTTTGGGCACTGAATAAAAAGAATTGTACATATATGAAACAGACGAACAAAAAAAGTAAAGGAGAGCTTCTCTACCAATATAATAGAACAATGCGATTGTACTCTATAAACAAACATCAAATATGATCTAGAAAAACTCCTAAACACACAGCCATACATACTATCCTCACCCTACTAACACATTCTCTACATCAATGAGATGCTGAGATGCCAGAGGTGAGGAGAACCATGTAAATAGTTCTGATATTGTTATGAGATGAGAATCCTCCCCATCCTCTCCAATTAGGGCTCTAGTTTCTCCTGCAGCCGCCCCCTCACGGCCACAGTTACCAGTCATAATGAACTGTCAACACCAATCACTGCCTCATTTGTACAGACTCCTTTCTCTGTTTTCTTCCCTCTGGTTTACCTCTTTTCATTTTCCATTTTACTAAATCTGCCACATTTGCATGATAAATACAGCTAAAATCAGCATGGTATCAAAAGATAGGCAATATGTCATAATCCTACCTCCTAGCTGAGGGCAAAGGCTAAAGGAGCAGACTAGTGGTGCCTGTGAAGCTAATATATTAACATCAAAACATAAATATACTTATTCTGTACACACATACTGAGGGCAAAATAAAAAAAATCTTGTTCATCTGAAAACTTTGGGCTCCTGACTTGTTAAAATGATTTATAGGCAAAATGACTGTTTGAAATTAAATTATGTCAGACTTCGGCTATAAAGAGTTAGCTGTTAAAGTTGGCAGATGTACTTCAAGGACCCAAGGAATCGTTACCATCACCTTTGGATGTTTTGATTGTTGTCTACCTTGTATTAAATTCAAACTGAAATCAAAAGACGATGCTATCCTTGCTTTACTAAGTAGGAATGTAAGCTACTGAAATGCAAACATGCAAAGACACTCTATCTTTCTCTTCTAAAGAGGCCAGGAAGTGTAATCTATAAACCCTTATGCAGAACACTCTACAAGATGCCAGGAGTGTTTTTGTATCCTCAGAGATCAACACTCCCTTCAGCCTAACCCTGACTACATACTAACAATGTCCAGACTTTTTACTGCTCTCCTCTCAGAGATGTCAAGGCTCCTTTGCTTGATTTTGTGCAAGTAGTCAGATCCGTTCCACTATCCTTTATAAGAGTCCTTTGTCCAATTTTCAGAGACGTTGTTTCCCTCTTCCATCCTATTACAAAGATTGCAGGTCCTACCTTTGGTCTACATCCATAGTCGTGAGATCCACCCACAAGTTCCACATGAAGCCCCTTCCTCACACCAGTTTGTCAGTTTGCAAGCTGCTTCCTTCCACCCCCAGGGGGCAATTAAAGAGCCCTTCCAGCCCTTTTACTTATTCAAAGCTGTCCAAGTCTTGTCTTGTATGACTTCTGTCCAAATCTCAGAGGGCTTTCACTACCTGACCCCAGGAAATTCCATTTACTCCTGGATCTACTCTGGTGCAACAATATTACATAAAATTGTCCAGACCTCTTGAGACCTGTTGTCTCTATGACTCATCATTCTGACACTTAAACAAAGGTTAATAGCAAAATGTGTTTTCCTTTCAAGTCTATTCATAAAATGTCAGAATGACAATGCTTGAAAGGATTCATTTTGTACTTTCACTATGCTATTAAAATTGCAGGACAATATTAATGATGGAATTTCCAATTTATGTTCACTATGATACACTATAATACTTTCAAAAGCATTTTGAAATTGTTGGCTTATATATTTAAATGTCAAATCCAAGTCCTTAATTGTAGTTTTTAACAGTTGGATCAAAATAAAACTCTTAATACAATACATAGTTAATGTCTGAAAACCCAGACTTAATAACACTATTTTAATTGGATGATTGACAGTGATTGAGGAAGAAAGGCAGATACAGGATTCTTCTCTTTTTCCTTTTTTAAATGAAGGGACTCTCAACTTCACATTATCCTTTTCACAATGTGCCTTCTGGGTTTGACTTTTGGCAGCATTTCTCATGAATTCAATGTTATTCGGCAGCCAATTCTCATCTCACATGAACACAAAATAAGTAAGCAGTGAAATGTTGAAATCAGTTCACAGTTTGTACTGCATATCCATTTGAACCTAAGATAACATTGAATTAGATAAAAAGGTATATTGACAGTAGTAGAGTACATCTCTAACAAAGGAATGGAAAACACTGGATGTCATGGGCAGGTAGGAAAATACTGGACATTTTAAGAATTTATCTGGATAAAATATGATATGTATAGTATTTGTTTAATAAGTTCCCAAATAACAAAAAAATACCTTATATATTTTGGAAGAACAAAAACAATAT
>JANJYP010047560.1:0-17348 GCA_024605115.1 Rastrelliger brachysoma | reverse complement strand
TTTGCCAACTTTTCTTCTACCTTGTTTAAACTTAATTTTTTGCTTTTCAATATCAGCCTTTTTTTCTTCTTCTTCTTCTTTCTTGTTTTCAAATTGAAAATGTGCATGAAACCAGCTGGATGGACAGCTGCAGAGAAACAGTCGGAGGAAAAGAGAGAGAGGTACAGGTCTGTATTTAACTCTACCTGATGAAATGTTTATTACTCGACCAGCTCTGAACAACCGGCTCCAGAGCAGTGTTGGTGTTTGTGTGTTTTTCTGTGAATGTAACTATTGTCTAAGTCAGCTCAGCCAAACCTCATAAACGTCCTTGCTTCATGTTGTCTGCCTCCACACTTCCTCTGCTGGGGTAGCTGTTAGCATGCTGTGATTTTGTATATATGTGTGTGTGTGTGTGTGTGTGTGTGTGTGTGTGTGTGTGTGTGTGTGTGTGTGTGTGTGTGTGTGTGTGTGTGTGTGTTGGTTTCTGCCTCTGCTACAAGCCCTTCAATAAAAAACAGCTTGCGAAGAAAATGTAAACCTTTCGACAAACATTAAAACGCCTAATCGTCCCCAAACCATCCCTGCTTCGGTCCAGCATGCTAACACACCACAGCTTCACTGTGCTTTGGCAAATCCTGAGTGTTTCTGGGAGCGTGCTTGTAGCTGGCGGTGAGCCTGTGACGCTGCATGGTGTGACTGACAGAAAACGTAACTCGGAGTGCAAGGTGGTGTGGGAAAATCCCATGACTGAGTATGTTGAAGTGCTAATCCCTCGAGAGCTGGACTCCTACATGCTGCAGTGTGTAAGTGTGTGCGCTGCAGGGAGAGATGATTAATTTAGGGGTTTAGGTGGGAGGAGGATGTGTGTGTGTGTGGATTTAGCACATTTATGTTTGGGTGCTGTGCATTAGTGTGAGACGGATGGTTGGGTGCATGGAAACCGTTTCACTCCTCTAAATAGGCCATAACCATGCTACTATGCTAGAATGAAATTAATAATGGGGCTACATTATCACTTTATTTATTTTGTGGAATAATAAGTTAATCATTTTGATAATAAAATTTTTTAAAAAAATGAAAAGACACAGTCCAAAATGTAAAGACATTAATTTCACTGTGACACAGAAAAAAGCTTCAATTCTTCATATTCAGAAGCTGCAGCCGGTACGCATTTGTCATTTATGCTTAAAAATTAATCAATGCTTATATAATCATCACCTAATTAATAATAAATTAACATGATCATTTATACTCACATCTTTATTTTATGCTTAGAGCTCAATTTGAAGATAATTTAGTACTTTATAGGTTGACAGGCTACGGTGGCCTTTTGGTAAATGGTCATGTTAAAAATGCATTGAAATTTAAATTGTAAATAAAGTTGCTTCCGTTTTTTTTTTTTTTTTTAAACCAGCATTATCAACCGACAAAGTCAGACCATTTGTGTTCAGCGAGGAGAACTTTTGATGTATTATGTATGTGTGTTGTATGTACATGTTTTGTTTATGGGAGGTTTTGCAGGGTAGGTAACAGTGGTTAAAACCTCAGGCGTTTCCCTTCTCTTATCTTCTCTTCCTCCTCCACTTCACTCTGAAATTCACCTCATTAACCAAGTTCAACAGGCTCCTGTGAGCTCATTTTTTCATTTTTGTTTTTTTGTCAGCCTTCTAGTCTCCAAGTGTTACAGTTTATTATATACAGAAGTGAATTTAGGCTGTATTATCAAGAGTAAACATCCAATTAATCTAAAGAATAACACGCACTACACTCATTTGTGTGTCCCCTGAATGTAATGAATTTCAGTGCTTGACTTGCCAACATCTTATCATGACTCTTAAAGCATGAACTTTTACTAAGGACATTGGCTTACTTGCTGTCCTTGGAGAAAAATAATGCCGTAATAAGGTTTCTTCGTTAATGTGATGCCCTGGAGGGAAGTGATAGCGGCGCATTGAAGAAAGCATGCTGACTAATCACGCGAGAAATGACTAAGCGGTTTTGTAAAGATATTAATATAAAACCACAACATCAATATTTGCTGTATTCTGGTAATTTAAATAGTCCTCGAAGACAAAGATAGAAGAAAGTACAAAGAACCGCATCAATCACGTCGAGCCTTTTGTGTGAAAGGTCACAAATAATCAGAAAGAACAACAGAGCCACTTTTTATCCTCAGTTGTCCTCATTTGTCCAACAAACACCTCACATCACACGTATAATTCATGTCGGTCTTGACAGGCCTTTTCCCTTTCAACAGCATCATCATCATCATCATCATCATCATCCTTTCACTGAGACAAAATGTTCTCCACTCAGGGATTCACATGCTGACAGTGAGATGATACTCACATCCCAGTGCGGATGCTTGTTGGGTGCACTTCACTGGAAGCCTATGAGGAATAGAGTTAGACTTTATGCAACGTTTCTAAGGTTATCATTTCTCACCCTTTAGCTTGCTGACAGCTCAAATGAACAAGTATGTTTCACTGAGCCAAGCAAACGATGTGTCCGGCCAGAAAAAACACAGTCGATGTTTAAGATCGACCTTAAAATAAAGTAGCTGGATGGGAATCAGTGAGAGAGTAAGGCAAGACTAATAAGGGAATAATACAGTAAATTTTCACTTCAGGGGCCGATAAATAAAACATTTAAGCAGGTGCGGCTGCAATTTATTGATAAAACTAACTGTTGACAGGAGACTCATTTCTTTTCTAGTTTCAAACTGGTGACCTTTTGGTTAAAAGAGGCTTTGGCATGGTTAATTTAAATGCTGCGTTACTGACTGGACTGAGCTCAAAAATAACATTGTTGGTGTTGTATTAGGTCACTTGTAGCTAAATGTAGGCCTGTGTTCAACTGTACAGTATTTTAGTAACTCTCACTTAGCTCAACAAGCAAGTTAGTGATACACCCATATAACCAGAGCTAGATCAGTATCAGCGCTATACTGACCTTACTGACACCGTGTTTTTTAATGGATTGTTCATGTTTTTGTATTATTGTAATGAAGTATTATACCAGAAATTCTTCTTCTTTTTGTGTCAGTGTTATTTTGGTTTGACATTAGCTGGCAGGCTACTGGCGTTACACAGAACTGAGACAAAGCAAGTCATGAACAAACAGAGCGCCACTAACAGGGATTTATAACAGCTACCACCAAACCAGCCTCTAACTGGACATTTTCAGATATGTTTACACTCTGTTTAATGTGCTGCAGCTGAGTAGCTAATTAGCTATCGTGCCTGCTAACTGATGTTAGTGGTGCATTTTTCCCTGGTGAATGTTTGTTTGGTGTTTCATTCGACATCTCAAAGTGCAGGACAAGATGTGTTTGTGTTTAGAGACTAGCAGAGAAGCTAACGTGGGTTGGTGTTGAGTTTGTGGTGTAGTGTTAGTGGTGTAGCAGGATGCTATCAGGCTCAGTGTAACCATCTGCTCTGCTTATAATCAAATGTCATCTTCATATAATTTCATTCAAGATTTGATTTGCTGTATCAAAGTAAGGTCCCCTGCTACATGAACACATGACGCAACAGTCTTTAATTGAAACAACGCAGAGGGACACAATCACAAAATCAAAGAAGTCAAAATAAATAAATAAATGTTTCCCTTTCAGTTTCTGATTTTTCCTCAAAGGAGAAAACAGGATAAGAGATTTACACAGCAGATATGTCGCTGTAGTAGACAGAGAAAAGGCGGTTGAATTTCTGTTGGACCAGAAATGACTGACCTACATTTAACACAGTTTCTTCATGAATTGTGAATGAATTGTTTCTACTATAATATTACAATCATTCACAACAGGCTGATGTCTACATTTCTGGCATTACAGTAAACCCTGGTGCATATTTATTGTATTTTTATTTAAGTATTTAAATCAATCACATGCATATGGACTTTTAATTTGGAAAAGGAGAGTGCAAATTATAGTGGATCGTATTCAGTATCAGCTGTGTTTAGGTCGTGGAGTTGACATCTGCAGTGAAAAAAAAAGATGCATGTGTAATCTGCAGTGCTGCTGTGTGGAGTGAAAACACAATTTTGAAGACTTTCAGGACTTTCATCATTCAGGATGGAAACTTGAAACTATGCAGCTTTCACATTCAGGTCAAATCTGTCTGGAGGTGAGCTCAAAATCCCTCTTCTCAAAAGTACAACTTTAAAATTTACGAGATAAACGTGGTGGATTTATAGATGCTTTGGCAAAAAGTTCCAGTTTCCAGTTTGGCCATCGTCATGTCCAAACTCTACTTCACAGTGTCCAAAAATACAAATAAATAACTCCAGCTTTAACTGAGACTCACCTTACTGTTCATAACTCAGTGAATGCCAGGTTAAGAGCCAAAATGGCAGGTCTAGTGGAATTATCGTCCGATCTCTGCTCTCATGGATGGGGTATTGTGTTACCAAAGTGCCAGGGGAAGAAGGAGTGGGGAAGTTGAATTAGTGCTCTGTATGAACAGTGGGTTTGGCAAACTAATTCAATAAAGGAGTATGGCATTTCCTCCTCTCTTATCTCGCTGTCTGTCGGGGAAAGGAAACATCGGAAGCAACCTAAAGCAAGACACACTTGTATTCCTGTGAGACTCTACTGTTACGTCTTTGTCTCTGAAAATGAGTTGGAGGTTCTTTCTCTGGACACTGACCAGCTATTCATTCTTTCTTCTTCACCCTCTCCTTCTCTTTTTCTAATATTAGGCCTCTCTCTTTTTTTTTTATCATTCTCTCCTTTGCTTCTTTTGGCTCCCTTCGGTTCCAAGCTGGATTTATCTCCTTCGTTATTCACCTCTCCTCTCTCTCTTATCTCTCTGTGTCTCATTTTCTGATCCATCGTGTTTCAGACTTCAGGCCTGTGCTCCACTCAGTGATACAAAGTCTATTTTTATATAAGGCGACAACCACTGATGCCGCAAAAATGCACGGCGCCAAAGCGAACATTACAACAGGCCACTGGAGCGGTTACCGCATGTAATCCGAAAGCCAACACACATATGCAAAACACGCACACAAACACACACATTTCCCAGTGCGAATCCTCGCAACAACCTCACAGTGTTCATTTAGAGTGAATTCACGTTTGCCATAAGAACAACAACAACAGCGTTCCACAGGATTCATCCTCACTGCTGTTAACAAACAACCGTGTCATGATGGTGCAGTGATAGCAGCACCGCATCCACATTTATCTTTGCACGGAAAACAGGCATGAACATGATAAGATGGATGTCAAAGAGCATGACACAATATGCAGAGAACATGTTGTGCATGTGGAGACAACAAGCATGCATTGTCTATTCATGGATGCACACACGTAATACATTTTGTGATTATACCTACATTTTAATAAATACACATACCTCTGACTACTGTGAGTAAAAAACCTGAAGCAATAATGAAAGTAGGACTCTTATAATCAGTTTTACATGGATTCATTAATAATCAATTTGTAGGTCTACAGCACTGTAATAATTAGATTTCCTTACACCTCCTATTTTTGCTTTGTTGCCATTAAATCATAAGACTCGGCAGATACAGTAGGCTACTTGTATGGCTCTCTTTTTTTTTTCAAGCTTGATTTATAGTCTAAAGCTTAAGTTGTGTGCCGGCAAAATGTAAACTTGAAACATGATATCAAGACACCTGCATCACCTCTAAGGCTATCATCAATACACATGAATTACAGGTTATCCCACACAGTCATTTACTGTCAGTACCAGATTCTTCAACTTGGTAAATCATGGGCATCCAGTCTAATTATCAGTTTTAGCACAGACAGAGCAGACAGAGCATCTCCTTCTTGTATAGTAGATGCATCCATTAAGTTTCCCCCCAAGGTAATTTTAGTTACTACCGGTAGAACTAATCAAATATTCAAAGTATATTTTCATTAGCATTTAATATTTTTTTACACCTTGGAAAGAGCTCTTTAAGTCTACATAAGAAGTATTTTAACTTCCATAAAAACCGTCATGTGTCTACAGTACAGTAGCCCAGAACTGACAAACCAAACACTGGCTCTACAGAGTGCCTTTCGCCTTTTTGTGAGTTTAAGGAACCACTTTTTCCACGTTTGGAAGGGGGAGGGAGGAGCTGGGTATTCACTTGGCTGCAATCCACACCCTCAGTGCTGCAGTAGATGCCACTGAATCTTACATACTAGTGCTTTAAACAAAGAGAGCTAAAACTGATAAACGTTGTGTGGCTGAGATCAAATTATTGGTGCATGTTNCCCCCCAAGGTAATTTTAGTTACTACCGGTAGAACTAATCAAATATTCAAAGTATATTTTCATTAGCATTTAATATTTTTTTACACCTTGGAAAGAGCTCTTTAAGTCTACATAAGAAGTATTTTAACTTCCATAAAAACCGTCATGTGTCTACAGTACAGTAGCCCAGAACTGACAAACCAAACACTGGCTCTACAGAGTGCCTTTCGCCTTTTTGTGAGTTTAAGGAACCACTTTTTCCACGTTTGGAAGGGGGAGGGAGGAGCTGGGTATTCACTTGGCTGCAATCCACACCCTCAGTGCTGCAGTAGATGCCACTGAATCTTACATACTAGTGCTTTAAACAAAGAGAGCTAAAACTGATAAACGTTGTGTGGCTGAGATCAAATTATTAGTGCATGTAAACATTTCAACAAACATTTCAATAAAGGATCATCTCACCCAATTAAAATTTTCCACATTTGCAGAATCCAAAAAAAACATACACAGNATCTCACCCAATTAAAATTTTCCACATTTGCAGAATCCAAAATAAACATACACATGAAACTGTTAAAATGCATTTCTGAGTCTGCAGAGTTCAGTGATGTTTGATGACCGCTATGCAGATTTTTACACATCCAGTGACTCTAAGTAACACTTTAATCCAACTAGTGATGCAAGATGCAAGATCCACAGTTATCATAGCATGAAGCAGGGTTTGTTTGGTGTTTACTGGAGGAAGCAGTAAACAGTGCAGACAGCAGCCGACCTGGCTTATTAAGCACCTTAAAAGGATCTTTACGGAAGTCAGAACTCCAAGGGTACTCAGACACACTTCTTCATACCGTCTGTTTACAAGGGGGTGAGGGGCAAGTGGAAATGGTTGGAGAATTGCTTTACCCCTGAGGAAGTGTTTCTGCTGCATGGGTTTATTTCTGAGAATGGTGGAGACGGCCTTCAGGAAGAGTGAAATCTGAAGGAATTACCAGCCTCATCTCGATTTCACTAAACCCACGAAAGTGGGGCACTTGGGAGTCGGTTTGCCTGAAAATGACTCGCTCGCTCACCATTATTCAAAGCGAGGATTTCATTCTCCCTCTCTCATCTTCCTCCTTCTTCTTCTCCTCTCACCTCTTTCTCTGTTATCCTCCCCCTTTCTTTTTATCTCACCCCCCTTCCCCATATGCCCCTGGTGCTATAGTTGGGTGGGTGGGATGAAGGGAAGATGAAGGCAGGGAGGCACAGCGTTGCAACAGAGCTCTTTCATCTTCTCTCTGCAGGGTTGTAACATCAAGAAGAAGACACAGCGAGTGGTTGCAGTGATACAGCAGAACCAGGACACTGCTGCGGCTGCTGCTGCTGCACACCAAGGATGTATTTCATTTAATTTCATTTCAGTTTTATCCTTCGCTTTCATCAATTATAACATTTTCCTTAAATAGGGTGCAATAGACTGCTTGACCCAGCTTTGCAACAATTTGTTCGAGCTGCAGTCAGAAAATGAAAGTTAGAGGCAGTTGAGATTGTGTTAATCGACTTTATGCGTAAACTTTGAACTACCATATTTATAATCATCATCCGTCCTTCAATGCAGCTCTCCAAAGAAAAGATTTCTGTTTTTACTTTTCCAAGTCGCCTTTTAGTCACCAACTCAATCAGGTTGTGGGACTATTCCTATGTAATTTGAACACAACAGAGATACACAAAGAAGCCTTAAAGCTGTGCATCATCATCATTCACTCAGTAATTTAGGTCAGTAAATCATTGTTCATTAAAAACTTAACACGCTGTGGAGCATCTCTGACTATGCTGCCATGCAGCATGGTGATCACATCGTCAGCATCTGGTTCAGGAGTAGTTTAGCTGACTTCACAATCGCATTCAGCTGAGAGCATTAGAGCAGTGAGCAGAAAGGACATGTATCACACGCTTCAGTCCTTTTTCCATCACCCCTCCTCCTAAAGAGTTGGTTTGTAAAGCTTTAATGGGCTGCAATGCTGTCATCGTGTGTTCTGTTAGTGTACAAAGCTAAAAAAGGAAATAAAAGGCAGATTATTAGACTAATAATCTGAGGGATACAAATGGACTCTTCTGTGAAACCTCATACAGCAGAATCACACGATTCTTGGATCGCAACACTGAAATGGAGCAGAAATGTTAGCATAAATAAAGAAGATGATATGATAATGAAATAAATCAAGCTGTAAATAAAGAGGGAGTATACTTTTGCAGTGCCAAGTTGATATAAATGTGTGTTATCTGGAAAAAATTAATCTTTAAACCATATTTTTAAAGGGTGTAAACATTCCTTCTGATTGGAGAAGTTTATCCTGACTGATTTCCTGGCACATTTTTTAGACTGGGCTGTTGTGATTATTGGAAGAATAAAAAGAACACGGCTAATGCTAGCTATCAAAACTGAGACAGAAAACCTTCCAAGTACATAGCACTGCAGCAGCCTGTAAGTTTGTGAAGGTTTCTTTATATTACTACACCACATTTTATAGCTTTTTTATGTCTGATAGAGCTCCATAATGTAACACACAACTCTGATTTCTTTTCTTGCAGCAAACAAACACAACACTAACTCCGGATGGCTGCATCATACAGTAAGTGACCTGCTATATTACCAGAATTTACGGCAGCGGTCACATCAGTCGACTATGGTCTTATGGTCTATTAGATTAAATGAAACTTTAATGATGCCCCTGGGGGAAATCAGGTCACTGCATCCAACAGAGAACAAGATATATATCAGAAAAGGACAGAGCGTACAGTATTAAAGACAAAGCAACAAATTATTAAAGCAAAAAACTAAAGATTGACCCATTTTCACAGGCTTAGGAGCACAAAATATACACAGATTAAGTCCAAGATTTGATAGTTAGGGTGAAATTTATTTTGTGTGTGAATAATATATCCAATAATTTGATGTGATTTAGTTCAGCACTGTGAAACTGGGATTTTAAAAATGTGTTTGTTACAGTATACGTTTCAATCTGTGACCAGGTGAGGTGATAAAATAATGATTAAATTAAACTATATCTCATTTCACTAGATATATAATGGCTTGTTTTCCATGGGTTGCCAACAGGAAAAGTAAAAAAAAACAAAACGCAAAGGATCACTGAGGAAATGATAAGTGTAAAGAAAAGAAATGTTCAGTGAAAACAGAGGGGGAGATGTAAATAGCAAATTGCCTGCAGGAATGTGAAGGAACATTGTAGATATAAACACTAGCTCTGACATTTACCAATTATTTTTCTCAGTTAGTTGTTTGATTTGTTAAATGTTGAGAAAATGTGGAAAAAATGCCATCTATTTTATTTATTTCTTCTAACGTACTGTGATTCCTTTAAGCTTAAGATATTCAATCGAAAAGAGCAAATTCTTACATTTAAGAAGATGGGACAAGACAAACTAGACTGAAACATTAAATTGATGCTAATCCCAATAATAATTATAATACATTTAATTTATAGAGCACTTTTACAGGTACTCAAAGACACTTTACATGCGAAGAAAAGAAAAAAAATCTCCATATACAAATACACTAAAAGCACAAGGAAAATTAAATCAAGCATTAAAAGCGCCTCTAAAAGGTGAGTTTTGAGTAATGTCTTGAATGGTGAGGTTGCCATAGTCACACATTTGACGCCACTCACTATGGTGCCAAACTTAATTTTCTGTCGGTCAACGAATGGATTTGCTTCATCGTTTCATTTTTCAATGCGACTTTCTGTACAGAGCACAAAATACATCAATGAGACCAAGTAACATATACATACTGTACATACAGGTGTGTGCGCTCTATATAATGAACTATGAACTATAGCTTCACCTGTTAGACACCTGTAAACAGCAGCACTACTGGGAACATGTTCAAACTTCCACCAGCCACTCCTTGCCTTTTCATTCACCCGCTTAGCAGACCACTCTCAATGGCCCATCTGCACCATTCATCCCATCATTCATTCATTTATTTATTTATCTACTGTCAATGCTTTCAAAGGTTGGGCAGAGTGTGACTGTACTTCATTTGGTTATGGAGGAGTGGTGGGGGTTTCACTTTGTTGTAAGTGCATTTCAAAAAGAGACTTGTTGAAACCTGATGGATGAGGCTTCATGTTCGGGTGCTTCGTGTGTGAAGTTATGTTTTGTGAAAGAGGACAAAGACAGTAATTGGGAATTCTGTTGTTTGAGAGACTTTTCAGTGATCCAGATACAAAGAGACACACAATGATGCTCAAAAACAAAGACAAATGCAAAGCAGTGAGGTTTGTGCACAGGCCACTGAAGATGACTTCATGCCAATCTGATAAGACAACGATTACTCAACTTGCACAGCAGCTGAAGCAAATCCCACTGAACTCAGTGTATTGTGACTAAAAGCAGAGTGAAGATAGCAATATACTACTTTAACCACCTGCTCATTTCTTTATCTACGGACTTCACTGATGAAACCAAACGATTTGGGCGATTTGTCCAGCACTTGGCTTAATACCTGCACAACTACACACATTCCCATTAGCTGTAATCATTTCCATATTGTCATTGTGTTATTTCTGGTCTTATCTTGGGCCAAACTTTGATGCTATTTTTAAGTTTCTTCCAATTTTTCATCTGTGAAAGGGTTTTTTTTGGGGGGGAGGTTTAAAGACCAGAGGATGGAAGGTGTTGTATTTTTATAGATTTTAAAGCAGCTTGAGACATTTTGTTCCTCATAATTGGTGACGTTAGGGTATGTAAATAAAAATTACTTCCCGTGAATTGTTAATCTTAGTCGATACAGTTGCCTTTAGCCTTCATTACAACCTGGCACACTACCATCAAACATACCACATACACAATATTGGAGCGTGGATGGAAAAGCCTTTGTTCCCCACACCAAAGGAAGGGTTAATCCTTCCTTTATATTATTACAATACAATGTAAATTCAAATTATATCACTGATATCTTTAAACAGTTTGACACATTTTTTTGGTCAGTGGTTTTTGTTGTGATGATAGCAACTCTGATACTGTATACCGCTTTAATTATCAGGGCTTCAACTCACGGCATAGCACTGTTACAGACTATTACATGTATAGTTTTCATTATTTATCCTGAAGTCTAAACCCAACAGATTGATGCAATAAACTATGAATTAATCATGCCTAAATTAAAAGCACATTGACAATTATCTCGAAGAAGAAAGAGTGAAAGTCAGACAGTGTTTACTCTGAGTGTCCTTTTGTTGCTTTCATGAAGCGCTCAGTGACTGTATTTTGTGCTTTGTAAAGTACACTACACTATGGATTTTAAACTCCCACATGTGATGCACCGATTTGGAAAGTGTTATTTCATGTCTTTCTGAAATCTCTCCCTTCTGATGTTTGGTACTGTCATGCACTGAGGCTACCAATTAGTCTGAGGCAAACCTTCTCCAGAACCTCACAAACTAAAGCTGAATTTGTTTACTTTAGAAACTGAAAATAACTCTTCAAAGGGTGGATCACGACCGCAGAATACAGAGAGAAAAGGTAATGAGTAACATGCTGGTTGGTGTGGATTTCAGACCAAACAAGGAGGCAAAACACAGGACAGATGATTTCAGACAATACTGAAACTTTTTTGGGGATTAAACATGAAATTCTAAAAAATCTTCAAACATTCAAAAATAACAAACTGGTTACACAAATTAGACAAAAACACAAGACTCCACCTTTTTGGACAAATGATGCTCAATTAGATTAAATTTGACGTTTGACTGATCACACTGTAGTTAACCAGTTCAAATAGACGAGATCACTAATGTAGATCTGGTTTGCTCAATTGCACCCATCGGCCCAGATGGCCTCGTGTGACTCCTAATGTCCATAATCTCATCTGTGTCTGATTGCTGTGACACCGCGTAAGCAGACTCCGATTGAATCAGGCCCATTTGGACTATCAATTTCCTGTCGCGAGCCTCTCACTAAATCTGGAGGGTGGGGTCGTGTTGAGTCTTCAAGATAAAAAGAGTGGCACAAGGAAAGAGATGAAACATGTCCACTGCTTCCACTATCAGGGAAGATGAATTAGCACACACTACTTTCAATATTACCTGATGCTAAATACTGATATTATCCATTATTTCTAAATTATACGACTTTAAATTAGATTTGCTCCAAAACATCAAAACAAAAAAGTTCCATATTTAAAAATATGATGTATAACATATTATTAGAAACAACTTTTTTTAACTTCTTTAAAAAGGGATACTTGCAACATTTTGGGAAATACACTTTTGGAAATCAAATCTCCTGCCTGCACTTTGAAATTAAACTTTTCAACTGAAGAAGGAAAAAGCATAGTCGTCCTTCAGCAGGATTTTGACGCTATAGCATTAGTTGGTCTGGTATGGCCAGTGGCTTATGATGGCTAGTGTTAGCTAACTTAATTACTTTATTGAGTTAATTATCTGGCCATATGGCTCTTCTCTACTCATGTTCCTCATTTTACATCACATTTCAGCATGTCACAGATAAACATGATGAAACATTTACTCAAGAGAATCTCAGGAAACGAGGACAAATTTAATGTCCTGTAATTACCACTCGCAGCTCTTGTGCCCGCTGCGCAAGTTACATATGTAATCCTGTTTTAAATTTAAAGATGGAGACAATATATGCTCAGTCTAGTTTAGCATTAAATTAAAGTACTACACCTACCGAAACCTTTCAAGTTCACAAATTAACACGGTACTATCTCTTTTGTTTTACCTGAACATAAACATAAATTTGAAATATTAGAGGGAGTAATGTATTTAATTTATTCCAGTCATCCAGTGCTTTAATGTTGTATCTCCAACTACAGCACTGTAGCAGATCTGGTCAATAAGTACAGGTTTTGGTGTCTGTTCAGGCAAGATGGCAACCTCACAGGGCCGTTTTTACACTTCTGTTTGAGCATGTGTTAAGTGAGCAAGATGCACTGTGGCAAGCAACTGTGTAGATAAATCATCTCCAGAGTCAGTGGACTAGAGATGAGACACGGTCGCTGTCATTTCATCACACAATGCCGAGACTTCTCCAACATTTCTCAAATAAATAAAAGCACATCATCTCTTCAGGTGTTTTTAATTCACGTCACTTGCACAAAAGCACACATGCATTGTGGTAATAAGTTCATATTGGGTGAAGGTTAAAATACTGTGCATGAATTTTATACATGAGAAAGACATTAAAAATTTTGTTTAAATAAGCAGCGAGCACATTAGACAAAACTATAACCTGAAAAAAACAGGAGTTGGCGGGAAATAATTTCCTGAACTGCTGCTGCTGCTACTGCTGCTGTACAGCAATAAGGAGCAGCAGGAGGAGAAATGTTGGCTGCTGATATCATACTGAACCTTGTCCAGGTCAATTGTATGACCAAAGAGACTTTTTAGTACACTGTGTACAGCTGTCTGCATGGACAAATGCACACTGTAGTGAGCTTCCTGAGAAAGGAAAGCGGGAATGCTCCAGAGAAAGACAGAATGAGAAGGAGATGGGGATAATCCAGCGAACAGATGTTTGGGAGCATATCGAGGAGTGCTCACTGCCCAGAGGATAGGGATTATAGGGATGGAAGTGCTAACAGGAACATGGAGGGCCTGAGGTGGGCTATGTGATTAGCCAACACACATCAACGATAGCTAGCCAATGCACGGCCCTGTGAGGTAAAGGCAGAGGCTATTGTTAAGCCACATGTAATGAAAGCAAGGCCCATTCTTCTCCTGCTGGAGAAAGGATTGGATTTAATCGGGCTCTGGAAATGCAATGCACAGAAGTAGTCTGCAGAGGAGGTAGAATGAGAATACAAAAGTAGGACATTTCACCCAGAAATAGGGTTTCTCTGAATGTGTTACCTGTGCTCAGTTATTACTAAATCAAGGGAGAGAAGCAGCTTCAGTCCAACAGCGACGTTAAAAATCCAGCATCTGCAAAAGATGAATGAGAGCTAAAGTGACCATTCACTAAGGGAGCCACAGTAGTACAGCGTAAAGTGCTGTGCAATAAAACCAGCCTGTCCTCTGCAGAGACCTTTCCTGATAGTAGAGAGCTTTTGGATGTCTCATTGTGATTTAAAGACCAAGGACACGCTCAATCATGGGTTCACGTCTCCTATTCCCCTGTTGCTGGGAGAGCTGACTGCTAACACGTCCTGACAGGCACCTCTCCTCTGCACAGAAGTTAACACTGTGCACACACACACACACACACACAACACACACAGCAGTGAAAACAGTGCAGAGCAGTGTTGCCCTCATTCAACGGGGAATAAATGTAGCTCCCCTACGACACACAATTGCCTGGAGCAAAGGTGCCATAATGCATGCTTCTTCTCCCAAACTGTGGGCCTTGTCACAGGCATTAAGATTTTCATTTGGCCTTTCAGGTTCAGTGGGTTCATNTTCTTCTCCCAAACTGTGGGCCTCGTCACAGGCATTAAGGTTTTCATTTGGCCTTTCAGGTTCAGTGGGTTCACCCTCAAATGCCATGGTACTGTTACTGTACAGTAAGTGTGTCCATATGCCCAGGCTACATGGGATTTAAAGCTTTAAATGAGTAGCTGTCTTCAATCCCAGGGTCTGTGGTGCAGGATAAGGGTACTGGGCAACTTCTCGCACCCCTTCCACACTCACACGCTTAACGATACACAGGCCTTTGAGCACACACACTTCCAAAAGCAGAGGGCTGAGGCACTACCTGGAGCCATCTATCAGCCACAGGAGACAGGTCTTGTCCCTGAGGGCCTGGTTAAGAGCAGGGGGGGACATCTGGATGGGAACCATCTGGTGAAATTGGAGGGGTGGGTGGGGGGTGGGGGTCTGCTCGGCTACTACTCTAGCAGGTCTTCTGGCCACACCACCAGAACAAAGGCTGGCTGTACTCTCGGGGCCGCAACCCTGCAGGAGCCCTCAGCCTGTCTGCCCCCAGACGCAGCACCACACAGCTGGGGTCAGTCTCAAAGCCTCAGTCGGCCTTCATGAGATTTAGAGGTGCGGATGTACGCTAGTCATGCAAGAGCCAGGTCCACCTATAGTCAAGATGAGCCGCCTGTACTGCTCACAGGGCAATAACTCAAACACAAAAATGTAACAGAGCAGAGAGGAGCAGAGGACTGTTCTGGCTTCTTCACTATTGCTATGATTCAGTCAGTGTTGTGAATCAAATCAATAACAACTTTAAAATGCCTCATTTCTGCAGTGACAACAAAACAAAGCAGTATGAACNCTTTAAAATGCCTCATTTCTGCAGTGACAACAAAACAAAGCACCATGTTAATCCAGTATGAAGCAAAATTTAAAAGTGAATTGATTTTGCTTTTGTGTGCTATTAGAGGCCCCTGTCACAAAACTCTAAGCTTGGTGGTGGATATTTTTTTTTTGCCAGAATGCATCTTGGGAGTTGTAGTTTGCTGATACCTTTGCCTTTTTGTTAAANCCAAAATTTAAAAGTGAATTGATTTTGCTTTTGTGTGCTATTAGAGGCCCCTGTCACAAAACTCTAAGCTTGGTGGTGGATATTTTTTTTTGCCAGAATGCATCTTGGGAGTTGTAGTTAGCTGATACCTTTGCCTTTTTGTTAACACTTTACAGCTGTGAAAAAGATAAATTAGAGTGTATTGCAGCATCTCTACCACTTAGTGCTGGTTTGTTTATCAACCAACAGAGATTCAACGTCACACCTGCTGCCTCATACAATAAGTTGGCTACACTCCCTTTACTGCGAGCAGGCTCCCCCACCCACGCCGCTACGTAACAATCGGCACTCCAGCATGACAAAATGGAGCGCAGCCTATGAAAATATCCTTGAATAAGACAAGACCCTAAATCATTTAATAAACTTATGCGTAAGAAAAATCTAGGGGTAAATTATGTCTGTTTCTCACGCAGAGCAAGAGGTTTCTGGAAAAACTTCCCATTTTTTCGGTTGAGATTTATGAGTCTGTGTGGAAGTCTGTCCAGTTTACATGAGAGGCAAGGATGAGGTAAACCTTTCTTTCTTTTCACTCATCTTCCCATGACAATACTGATGTCTGGCTCTACATTATTGCTGATCCAACACATCTTTATTTATAATAGCATATAGTCTGTCTGAGCTGTTTGAGCTACTGAGACATTTTAAAATAGACCTTAACCTTATAAAAACTTAAAATCAGGAAATAAACGAATCGCTATATCTTGCATCACCCGTGTCTGATGTCTTTCCCCGTTTAACAACCATCAGTGATTCACCTTGTCTGCAAACACACTGCATAACAAGTTGAATGCCAATAAAATGTCATCATACAGTGATAGTAGATTTGAGCAACTGAAGCTAAAAAAAGACTATAAGCAGTGAGTCTAGACAGCTGTGCTATTGTTTAGAGTTACAACAATGAGTCAATTAACTGAATCTGAAGCTATTTCAATAATAGAAGGATCAATTCCCTCATATTTTAAGCTTAAATTAAAAAACATGCTGGTTTCAGTTTGTCAAATGTGATGGGTTCACGCTTTTTTTTCTCAAACATGATGGCATACTGTATATCTTTGGTTTGGAGTCTGGGATTTTTAAAAAAATATTTTATCATTTATTAATATATTTCTACCATATATTTATTATTTTGATATTTTCTAGATAAAATGATAAATCAAGAAATCAAAATAAGCTGCAGGTGAATCTATAATCAAAGAAATTATTAATTGTAGCTTTGCTAAAGTTACATTTTTCAAGTTCATGTGTAACATGTGCGNTGGGTTCACGCTTTTTTTTCTCAAACATGATGGCATACTGTACATCTTTGGTTTGGAGTCTGGGATTTTTAAAAAAATATTTTATCATTTATTAATATATTTCTACCATATATTTATTATTTTTATATTTTCTAGATAAAATGATAAATCAAGAAATCAAAATAAGCTGCAGGTGAATCTATAATCAAAGAAATTATTAATTGCAGCTTTGCTAAAGTTACATTTTTCAAGTTCATGTGTGCAACATAATCAAAGACAAACAATTACTTTTAGCCTGATACTGGATAATCAAATTTAGCCAAATACTAGTCAAATGTCACCTTGTGTGTATATTTAGCTGGGTGACACTCAACAGACTACAATGAGCAGACAACCAGACACGAGCGTCCACAGAATCCAAGTCCTTC
>JANJYP010047537.1:0-13393 GCA_024605115.1 Rastrelliger brachysoma | reverse complement strand
CTTTTGTTTCCTCCCTTGTTCTTTTTTTCTCCCTTTCTACCTTTCATCTGCTTGTCTTACCTTTCTTTTTCCTCTTTCATTCATCCTTTCTTTATCCCATCCCTTTCTGTTCCAACTTCCCTCTCTATTCTCTGTCCATGCTTCCTCACCTCATCTCACCTTTTGTTCCTCTTACTCTTTCTTTCTTTCTTTCTTTCTTTCTTTCTTTCTTTCTTTCTTTCTTTCTTTCTTTCTTTCTTTCTTTCTTTCTTTTCTCCCTCATTCCTTTCTTCTTTCTTTCCTCCACCTTTCTCTGCCTCATTCTTTCTTTCTTTACTGGTTTCCTTCTTTTATTGCTTTCACTTTGCTCATGTTCTTCTCCCATTCATTTCTCCCCTTTTTCTTAACATTATCTCCTTTTAATGTTTACCCCATCCTCCCCTCTCTTTCCCATCACCCCTTTACTCATTCTTTCTCTTATTTAACTTCAATTCCCTTATTATTATTTTTGTTTGTTTTTCACTCCTTCGTCTTTTATACCACCTTTCCTCTCTTCTGTACTCACCTCTTCTTTTCTCTCATCACCACTTGTTGGAGGTAGAGGCAGTAATATAAAATGTCAAATAAAAGAATATGTCTCTCCTGACCCCCAAAGTCTTGCACTTGTCATTTTTAGCTCTGAATGTCTTTGCCTTATTACATTTATTCATGAAAGGCTTCTAAATATTTTTCTTGCATCTTTATTCAACCACTTTTTCAAGGTCTGACTGCTCAATCACTCGCTTTCTTCTTTTCTTTTGCTCACTCTCATCTGCCTCACTCACTTGTTGTTTCTCCCATTCTTTTTTTTTTCTTCTTCTGTCTCCCCCATTTCTCTCCTTCATTTCCCAGACTGGCAGGTTGCTACGCTCGCTCTGTTGCTAGGGGGTGGGGCACTGGTACTGATGTCATTCCTGGTCGCCCTGGTAGCTGTGTGCATCGGCACGAGACGGCGATTCTACGCACCTGTGGCCTTCATGCTCTTCGCCGCAGGTCAGCNCACACACACACACACACACACACACACACACACACACACACACACACACACACACACACCATAAAGAACCATAATTCATAGACAGTCACACCATGAGTTAAAGGCCATATGCTCATTTATTAAGCACTAAAATATGCACACCTAAAGACTCACTCACTCACTCACTCACTCACTCACTCACTCACTCACTCACTCACTCACTCACTCACTCACTCACTCACTCACTCACTCACTCACTCACAATAAGATTACTTAATTAGCCAATTTACACAAGGTAACTGGAAGGTTGCAGGGTAATCACACTGAAAACTGACATGCATTTAAATGATAATCCTTACTTATTAAATAAGTACACACACACATTCTCACATTCACACACACAAATTTTAAACTCATTTAGAGAAAATCCTATTTTTATGAGTCAGGCCCAGCAGGGTCGGAGCAGAGTGTCACGCCTGTCCATTTAATTTTCTCAGCCAGCCCGATTCTCAAATTGGACAACTGTCAAGTTTCCACATTTTCCTCATTCTCACCTCCGGAATAATTGGAAAATTTCATTTTTTTAGGCGTGAAATGTTTCATTTTGCAAAGCTGGATGTGTTGCCTGTCAGACGCTTTTCTCAATCATACTGTGCAAACCACAGAAGTGAGATATGATACTAAAAGGAAACCATTTCATCTTAAAGGAATGGTGTAGTACTAGCTATGAACTGGAAGTGTTCTTATCATGAGAAATACTTTCAAAGAATGTACGAAAAATGAAAATGCATAAAAGAAGTGCAATTAATTATCCATATTATGTGATATTTGACTGTCCATTCAGATCATTTTGCCTACTGTAATGACTGAAGCTTTTCCCTCTTGTGTCGCAGCAAAGCAAACATACTGTGACATTTGCAGCCAGTACCAAAAGTACATAGAGTTGCATCAGCTCTGGCATGGCAGTGGCACATTGGAAACAAAATGCAATAGTTGTAAAATGTGTCCAAAATCAAGAAGTCAAAAGAGAATAAATTAAACTGTTGAAGGATTAGCAGGTTTCTGCTTAGCATAAATGTTACTATACTTTGTGACACATGGAAGTGGATTTGAAGGAGAAATTTAGCAGATAGTTCCTGATCTCCAGTGGTTTAACTTCTCAACCTGCTGCAGTGATATAGTACTGCAGAGCAACAGAGAACACTTCAGAGCACATCTCTCAGTGATGACTGTGAAGATGGTTTTGAAGCTTGGTGATTGTATGTTTTGTGCTGTGTGAGTTCTATTCAGCAAGTTTTATATGTACACTGGCTTGTACCTCTACTGTAGCTTTTTATCAGTATTTTTTGCCATGCAAGCAGTGTGACTCTGGTAATGCTAATGTCTGTCCATCGGCCCACCACTTTAGTCCAAACTAAAATATCTTAACAATTATAAGACAGATTGGCAGGAAATTTGTATTCGGTCTTTATGTGAAAGTTCTCAGCACGTATTGAATGGATCGCCTTAACATGACTTTATCCAACATACCTTGGTTTCTGATCATCAAATATGCAGTTAGTGGCATTACCATGAGTCTCGTCCTTTACATTTAAGTCCTTTTAATCCATTTTTAGTCCTTAGTGTCTGTTGTTCACCTCACAAACTCTAACTTATTTGAGTTCAAGGAGAGCTCAGGTCTTTTTTAGGGCGTGCTTGACTCACTTTTCTACACATAAAAACTTGCACCATCAGAATAATTTGGATGATGCCATAATTACATAAAAACTCTGCATGTAGTGACTTTAAAATGTCAGCGGTGAACATTAAAGGGTCTGAGAACTGCCTGCAAATAAAAAAAAAAAAAACAGGATAATCATGTTTTTGCGAGGCGCATCCCAGAAACTGGAACATTTTGGTAAAAAACTGAATTATTTTTGTTGTTTGTCATTTTTAGCAGTGTGGAGTTAAACCTGAACAAAATGTGCCCATACTCTCAGTGCTCTTGTTTTTATGTGATGGGACACAAACAACCTCTGTTAACAGCCCAGCACAGACTCTAAAGGGACCCTCAGTGAATGCTAGATCACATACGCACTTCTTAGCAACCAGCCACCTCTTTAAGGCTTGTTTTTCACACCATCTGTGTTAATATTTGCGTGTTTTTTGGATATTATGCATTCTGTGTTTTGTTTTTTGTTCAGGAAAATGCCAGACCTTGTTTTTCCCGCAAGATGAATTCCCTTTGAAGAAATAACGATTGATGTGTTCTCCTTTGTTCTACTGCCATCCATCTCTCCCCCTTCCTTTTTAAAACATCCATCTCTCTGCCCACTCTCTCTTTTCCCCCCTTACCCTCTTTTCACCTCCCGTCATCCCTCCATCTTTCCCTTAAACTCACCCAACTTCCTCTGACCTCTTCGTCCAACTCTGATCCTTCTCTTCCATCTCATTCCATCACTCCGTTCTTTTCTTCTTACCTTCTCTCTTGCCTAATAAAGTGAAAAATTAATTAGAACATAAATGTGTCTGGGGCCCAAGGAACCTGTTGTTATTCTCATATATCAAAATTTCAAATTTTGTGAATTTTCCCTTTATTTTTTGTAAACTTTTTCAAACTTCTCCTTCTATGGAACTTTCTAAAACTTCTCCTCCTAAATGACACATAATTCATCAAATGTATACACACTATCTAGAATGTCATCTCCAGCACCACATACCACCACAGGAAACAACTCATTCACACAGTGTCTAATAATACTGGAAACTCAGAGCTGTGTAAATCGACCTCCATTAGCGATATCACGGCTGCCTCTCCCTCTGATGTCCATGAGGTGTGAAGGCACGTTCTTTACTGCTTGAGGCTTTAATTCATTTAGTTTTTCTAAAATGTGCCAAATGAACTAAGCAGAGCTAAATGACACTCCCTCCAGGCATGTGGCTCTCTTCCTGACCCCCCGTTGCTCATTTCTGCTATTTTTCTAGTATTCTGTGGTGGAAAATGTATACTTTTGAATATGTTAGGCATTTCTGGTAAAGTACACATTATATTTTTGACACATACTTTTAATATGATATGCATTGTCAGTATGTCTCTATATCTTTTTTATAAGTGCCAGATAGTTAGAGCATACAACTGTGGATTGGACAGAGCCTACTGCTGTGTAATTCTACAAAAGGCCTGATTGTGATGTCATGTACTTGGCTACCAACAAAACCGTTTTATGGCAATTATGCCTCAACCTTTGCTTCCAATTATACCTCTTAAAAGGATGATATTGGGAAAGCAGGATGTTTATTTATTAGTAAAGTATTCAGATTCTCCTCCTGTTTATGCCAGCTGAAGCACAATTCCCACTTCTTTTATTTGAGAGGTTCTCATTGCATGGAGGAAAAATTGATTGGTGAATGAGAGAAGCAGGATGGACAAGGAGTTTATAAAAGTTTAGTATCACGCATATGTTCATTTCTATTTGCAGAAATAACTCAGGTCTTTTATAATTAAGATCTTTATCTTGGAACTCTTCTTGGCTTTTTCATTTTGCAACTACAAATTTGAAACAGTTTTTTAATCTTGCTGCTAAAAACTGTGCGTGTGAGCCAACTCATGAACCCAAACTCATTAAAATTTACAGCAGACCCATTTTACACCAGAGTAAGTTTACTCAGACCCCCCTACGGTGTAATGCATTATTTTGAAGCTTTGAGTACAAACATCTTTCTTCCGTGTTCACTCACATATTTGTACTATTGTACAGCTGTTGTTTTAGCATTAAAAAATTACCAAGTGCATCAATATTTCTAACATTTATAACCCCTCTGCCTCTTCCAACTGACTCCCAGGCTGACATTCTGTTGTACTAGCTTTACTAGATAAATATACTGAACACATTTGAATTTATTTATAATTTGTTCCAACCTCACTTCATCACCCAGTTTTCACCTCCTGCAAGATCCATACACTCTAGTGTCTATGAAAGGATATTGACACAATTGTGCATTCATCGTCTGTTTCTTCAGGTGCTTTAAGAAATGCTTCGTTGCTTAGTTACTCTTTGAATATTTCTTTCAGTTGTCCTCCAGGCTTGCAGCTTAGTCCTCTACCCCATCAAGTTCATCGAGAGCATCAACCTGAGGATCTACCATGAGTTCAACTGGGGCTACGGCCTGGCCTGGGGGGGCACCATCTTCTCCTTTGGTGGGGGAATCCTCTACTGCCTCAACCCGAAGAACTACGAGGAGTACTACTAGCTCCACTTCAAGCTGGAGACCCTACAGCCACACGCTGTGAGAAGTATTCAGAGGGTGAGGAGGGGTGGGTTGGGGATGGGGTGTATTTTAGCGACTCATTTCCCAAGAACTGTCAGGAACACTGTACACTGGATTTGAGCCAATAACGCAGGCTTCATCCCCAGGGAGTGAAGCAGATTTCTTTTCTTGCCTCAGTCCACAGGAGTTGGAGCGCTGAGGCTGGTTGGTTTAATGTCACTGGGTCCATCCTAGGGAGGGGGGAAGGGGGGGAGCGGGGAAGGCTTTATTTCCAGGACTTGTGACACACCTGGAAGAACTGGCAAACCCCTGCAGAAACAAAGGATGGAGGTTTACAGCCACTTCTGTTTGAACCACTGTTATTATGACAACCCGACTTGCTGACTCACTTATCAAGAGACTGGATGTCAGACTGGGAGGTTTTACTGCACGTTTACGCACACGTGCACATGTAAAGGCACGCTTATCTTCCCCTATAAACATCAAATCCACAGCTGGACATACAACCATGACATCTCCAAAAAACCCAGTCCCCAGTCTTCTGCTGCATAGACATACAGTTCATCATCATCATCATCTTCTTTGCTTAGATAGGAGTTGTTGGATTTTGTTTTCCAGACTACCCCTGGAGCTCTTAAACTTTCACAAAGACGTAGAAGGGGATCAGACACTACAGTTGCGCTTCATAAGTTTTCATAAGACAGATAGATCCCTCTCGGGGTAGGTAAAGGGAGTCGATATTCTGTTATCGACCCACTTGTCTGTTACCGCGGCAACCTACAGGGTGTGCACATGCAGCTGTCATGATTGATTAGCCGTGGTTGGAGGTGTGAGACAGGACTGTGCTCAGCTGCCTCCCAGGGTCTGCTAAAATTTCGATTCCCTATAGAGTCAAGTTTCTCTGCACTGTGATGTTAGGATGTCTGCTCCAGCTCCTCTGCATCCTGTTTTCTGGTTGGGAGTATCCACTATACACAATACACAATTATCCAATATAGAGACTCTCAGTGGCTATGTTTACACACATAAAGGTAGGGCAAGTAAACTAGTTTCTAATTAATTTCTAACTAATTTCTCCAAGTACCTAGCTCAGTTCAAAGTGGAGGAGACATGTGGCTTGTAGTGGAGAAGTTCAGCACTGTGTCCAAAATCCTTCCCTGTTTCCTGCTTGCTGTGGTGCAGCATGTGTGGTGCAACTCGAGGGTTTTGTGGTGCTGTCAGGAGTGTGTGGGCTGGAGGGAGGGCTTTATGAATTTTCATTAAAAAAAAGATGTCAATCTAACAAAAACATTATAATGAATGTGGTTGTCGTGTTTGCATTATAATGGGAGTTCAGCAAAGATTGCTGTGTAAATTGATGTATAATTAATGCACTAAGTACTCTGACATATGTACTTTGACTTATGTATCCCGAGGCAGGATACATATGTCATACATGATAGATAATGCCATGCGTCTTTACTAAAAAGAGTTAACTGCATTATGTTTGATCGATGTAGTTAATTAAATTAGTGACAGGACTCGTTTGTTTTTAACCCTGAGTACTGTCTACAGATCTTCCTCTCAGCCAAACTCTATGCTACTAAAGTCTACACACTGCATTTTTAACAGGACTGTTAGTGTCTATGTCCAGATGCCGGCACCAAATTGTCCAGCATCATATAATTGCATGGCAAGAGGTTTGGTCAGAGGGTGTTGGCAGTCTGTGTGGAGCCTGAGAGGCAAAAACCCAGAGCGAAAATCTCCTAATATCTCCACTGCTTCTCATTATGGGTACACAGTAACAAATAAAGGCAGCTCAGATGAATGTAGGAACAACTTGCACTAAAAGTACAATACTTGACAATGCTAAATCTTATTTTAACCAATACAGTATACTGTTGAATTTTTATTATGTTCAAAAAGAGAAAAGGAATTTGGTGTTAGAGTATATGTGACATGTATTGTAAAGGCAACACTGTAGATAGTCTATTCATACTAACAGGATTACTGTAGAGGACACAGTCAGACAGTCACCTCTCTCCCTGTATGAGGAATAGATGCATTGCTGTATGCGTGTAAACACAGCCACTGAAGCAAACTATTTATAAACCGCATCAGAACGTATCTGATAAGTTCAGGCCACGTTTCATTAACACCAAACTGCTGTCTCCTTGTCTGAAGTAAATGTCAGGGATCAGCCAGTGTCTGTTGGTTTTGGTGGAAAACAAGCTTCGCATGCATCTGTTGGCACAAGAAAAGCAAATGTCAATAACAGCCAGCATCAAATGCCAGTATGAAATGGATGCTGGGACACATCTTGAAGCATCACCACCTTACAGAAACCATCATGTGATAATTGCTGCTTTCATGTGCCAACAGGCTAATTTGAATTTGAGCAGTATTTATGCTGTTTCCACTGTTTCCCCTGCCTTCAAGGTTTGGCTACTATCTACTGTTGTTTGGGTGGTAGCCATGGATCCAGAGTAATATCTGAATGGAGTGATGGAGAGATAGAAAAGCAAATATTGTAACTTCTGCACTGATTTTATAAAGCTATTTCTTTCTTTGGTTCCATTGTGCGAAAACCTATTTATATGTTCTCTCACCTGAAGTGCGAATTTATGTTCTCCTGTGAGTTGAATTAGTTTCGTAACACTATGACCTCCGCATTCCATTCAAAGCATATTCTGTTCATTTCAAAAAAAAAAAAAAAAGTGTGCAGGGGAGTTGAATGTAAAATAAGCATTCCCTGCCTGACATTTTGGAGATACAGGCAGGCGGCATCTCTTCTGTCTGCTCTCCATTGTCACATATTTACCGTTGGAGCTGTCAAGAAACCGTCACCCAAAAATAGGATCCAGGCTGCCTCCCTCGCTACCTTAACAAATGTAGAGCTGTGCAGCCGAGACACGACTTAGGCGGCTGGCACGAGTCCATTTGATTCTTTATTAACTAAGACGACCACAGACAAAAACCATTTCCTCTGTTGTTGATGAAGAGAGGTCGTGTTTGTTTTTGGCAGCGTTGCCTCTTTGCTACAACAACACTGCTTCCAAAAGAGCCAATGCAAATGGAAGGAGGAGCGGTGACACTTCAAATTACAGCCCACAAATTACAGTGCCATTATTTAGAATATATTAGATATCAATATAATACTTAATAGGTACCTGCACTTGGATAAATATGTAAGTGCAAATAAAGAAGAAAAAGGGCTATTATATGGAAACAGGAGAGGACAAAAGGGGAAAGCAAGATAACAGTGCTGGTAATGTAATAAAATTAGTTATGGTATCATTTATTTTGAAATTGTGCTTTTGGAAAGTACATTGTAAAATGTTTTAATAATTCATTAGATTAAGCCTGAAAAGTATGGAGTCCTGACATCAATAAAATCCAGCCAAGCACGCTGTTTATGTTTCACTAACATTTTATTTTCAACTCACTCACACTGGAGCAGTCACAGCTCTGAATATACATGCACTCATACAAGATAATAGGAAATGTTAGATAAAGACAAAATAAGGAATACATAAGCATAAAAACAGGTGCCACATATGGTTTAGATTATTTTTTTATGGCATATCAATTGTAAAAAGACATAAAGGTTAATCCTGTCTGTATTTTATAATTGATTCATCTGTATTGAGTCTTTTTTCATATTCCTCTCAAACAAAGTGTTATCCCCTGCTTTTGTATCTTCCAGGGGTAACTGGTATGTATTTCATTGATATCCTGCAATAATATTTACACTATAATTTGTGGGCTATAATGTAAACCATGAAGTGAATAATAAATTTATGGGCGGAGACACCACTTAATCTCATTTAACAAGCCTTCTCACATAAACCTCATGTCTCTCTAACTCAGTTCATATGCAGAGAAACTTGTCCAAGCCTTTATCTCCTCCACGCTGTTCTACTGCAGTGTGCTCTTCACAGGGCTCCCTGGCAGGAGCATCCAGGAGAAGAAAACACATAACATCAATGCTATTTTCATTGCACTGGCTCCCTGACTACTTTGGGACTGATTACAGTTCTGCTACTCACATACAAATCCATCAACTGCCTCCCTACCTACAGAAACTTATCACACCACAAAGCTCCACCTGCACCCTCAGATCTGCCAGTGGCTTGCTCCTCCAAGCCCCCAGCAGTACGCTGCACCACCATGGGGAGGATGGAGCCTTCTGCTCTGCTGCAGCAAGCTTGTGGAACAGCCTTCCAATACCTTTCTATTCAGGAAGGCTTTTTCATTCTAACTCCTGTTACTACTTTCTTTATGTTACGTGTTCTATGTTACTGATTCTGTAGCACTTTGGGTTTCACTATGAATGAAAAGTGCAGTACAAATTAAATGTATTATTATTATGTTGTAAAATCATACTGTATATTCTAATGAGTACCGTAGTATCAAACTGATGGATGGTATGTAAAGGTAGGGAGAAAAGAAAACCAATGTCATTGCTTTTATGTGGATTTATTTTACATGTTGTGACTGGATGTCACAGTTTACCCACCTCTTTATTTAGAAAAACAGAAAGCGCCCTCATTGTTACAGCCATTATTCCATTAGTCATACCAGCTATATGGGTCAGCGGGTGCATTTCAGCATGTGACCCTGCTCTTCTGTGTTTTTATGTGTTGGAAGATGCCACAGCGCCGCGTTGTTCATCTGTGGGGCTCCAGTTAATCAGTGTTTGGTCGTGTTGAGACCTCAGAATGAGTCATCAGATTCTCTGTCAGGTCGTGGGTAAAGCACTTTGTGCCACCTAACTCCTGACGTGTCATCACACAAAGTCTCAGTGCAATGAAGATGCGTTGTAATACAGATCATCACAACCAGTATGATGTTTGATATGGCTGCAACTGTAATTAATACTGTATGATCACAGCTTAGTGAGAGTGTTTTTTTCTACCTAGAAAAATGTCTCTGTGCTGTGTGGTGTATAGGAGCCTTAGGCACTAACACTGCAACAGACCTGGGTTATAATATACAGAAATAACTTAAAACATCACAATCCTTTTAAATAACAATGAATACATCCAGTTTCTAAAACAAACATTGGTATTTTTGTGCTTTGTACTGAATATTTGTGAGCAGCAACTCTGAATCCTATCTAAAATATTTAATGGTCTGAGAGCGCCTCTGATTTAAAATGCTAGTTTTTGGTATAACAGCAACCTGCCAGATACATAAACAGTTTCTAAAGGAGCTAAATCTTCTGCCAGATAGTTTCAAATCAAAGACTGCTTGAAGCTGTGAAGATGCTGTTATTGGTATCTTTTATCCAAAATTCAAAGTGACAAAACTACATTTTAGATTTCATGGCACAGCAAACAAACCCAGTGTAACTCTTCTTGGCTGCTGCCTTCAGGAGCGAGCAGATGCTGTTAAAGTTGCAGCATGTTTTGATTTCTTAATTGGAAGCCGAAATCAATGTCACGTCAGTTGTAATTATGAGCCTCTGATTCTAAATGACAATGCAAATATGTTTGCACCAGTTTCAAAAATGACCTACATGCTTTGATTTTTAATGAAGCGCCTCACTGTGGTTCTGGGTAAATAAGATTATTTGTGTTTGCGTTAAGCCCCTCGGTGTAATTTCTACAGGGAACTACACCAGCTTGGCGACTAAACCAAATGCGACTTAAATATGTCACATGCTTCAAAACATAACTTCCCTTTAATAAGAGATTCCTGTTATTTGTGGCCCCAGGGTGTCTGACCTGGGCTGGTTTCATGTATGTTTTAACCCAGGTCTGACTCATAGCTATTAGCATTTGTTTGGTTATTAATTTACTGATGAAAAGTAGAGGCTCGCAAACGGAGACAACTCTGTTTTATGCATCATCTCCCAGTAGGCTGGAGAGAAACACTGTCTAATGATGTGCATAGGGATTTAGGTCGTGTGTATGTATGCGTGGTGTGCGTATGTATGTGTGCGTGTATGTGTGTTAAGAGTGAGAGAGGAAGAGAAAGAAAGGGAGTGAGTGAGTGACAGCGGAAATGTATTTGACAGAGAATGAGTTTGTGTGTGTTGGCATGTTTTAGATGCCATTGTAGAGATATCCGTAATCAGCATTTATCTCTTTGTACGTTGGCACATTAAAGCACTGAACAGTCTCTTTATGTCTGTCTCAGTTTGTTGACACATTTTCTTTGCCTCTATTCAGCTCTGTAATACCATTACAGTGATGCTTATCTCACTTTGAATGTTGTCTTATAGAACCACAGAGGTTATTGGCTAAAGTCACCACAATGTAAGAAAAGGAAATGATGACAGTGTCACTAAGGTAAGATAACGCTCAAAGTCCCCCAGTTTTTCATAAGAAATATTATAATTATTCATACATACTATACATCACTCAACACTTCAGTGTCTTACTTCTTAGAATAACATTTTAGTGTGTTATAATAAGCTATCTATTATTGCCTTGACATGCTAAAAAGTACACCCAAGAGATAACGGAAACTGCAAAAATACTAATTACAAATACAGTATAATCTGGTTAAGGTGTGTTTAATTCAAATACACAATATCCTTTGTTATCTTTAGTATGTTATTTCAAGTGTGAATGAATGTTAAGGTGTAAGTGCTATAAATATTAATGCTGTTGATGCCATCTTTTATGTCTCTGGTCTGACTCCATTTAAATCATGTTTTAAACTTTTATTGCATTATAAATTTAATTGATGCAGAGCAGTTTTATAAATATTTTAAAAAAGATTATCACTTATAGGTGTGATGTTACATTCATGCAACAGCCTTTGGGAGTGAAAACTGAAGTCAATATGTAAGTGCCAAAAACTGCTGTTCTTCAAATGTCCACTTGAGGCTGGCTCCAAAAGTAAGTATATCTCAAAAGACCCTCATGTTAAAACGTCAAACTTTACACTAGAAATAAATATATTTGCAGCTTGCATTTTCCCTGGTCATGATTGTTTTGCCTGTATACATTTTATTAAAGCTGAAAGTTATGTATAATTAAGAACGTGACCACTTTGATTTAAAACAGGCTGCTGCTGCTGGCAAGTCAGCAACACAGCAATAACTTTGATTAGGTTGCCTGACCAAAGTGTAATTTCAGATTTATGGAGTATCGGCATAGCTTTAGTTGTCAATATGTCCGTTTGTTTTCAGTTTATGAAAGTTATTTGTGGCATTTTGCTGGCTTAAAAAAAGTCTTGTACAGTGTTTGGTCCTCACACTTAACCATAAATGCACCAAACTAGAAGCTAATGTTAGGGTCAACTCCACCCAAGTTGGCGATGGTACAAATGCAAACTTGAGGCTTCAAAATAAGAGTCTAATGAGTGATTTTACAATAGTCTATTATTTTTTATAGTCTATGGTGGCATCTGTAACCATAGGTGGCATTGATGTCACAGTGCGCTGGCACACCATGAAGTACACATATACATCACTGTAGCATGGTGCGGAATTAAACAACTGAAGGTCAGCAACAAGAAGTTTATCAAAGAGTTGCTGAGCCAGTGTTGTCACATCCAAATAGGACAGCCATGACCACTGATCACACTTCATGGACCTCTCTGCTGGAATCAACTGCAAAACAAACTGAAGTTGGAGACAGTAATTCCTCTGGGGGACTTTAAAATTCTACATGTTGACACTTTCTAATATTTGAGACTGATTGTTGTAATAAGTCTGTGTGTTTATAATGACTGCCTTGTGATGTAATCTATAATTAGTTGCACTGTTGTAACCTCTTTCACAGGACATCTTCATCTAAAAGAGACTTCCTGGGTAAATAAATTAGCCTAACTAATTCATTAACTTCTCAGTGGTAGTTATCCTTCTACCGCAAACGCTGTGAAGTTAACTCTATGAAACATTTATGTATATGAATATATCAAAGTTAATTTCAAGGAACTGCGATGCCTCAAGGTATAGGACTAGTTTTCTCTCATTATCTGAATGAACAGCGAACACAGATTACATCTGTTGCCAGTCTTTGACTAGTTTACTCTCAAGGCTGTCTCTCATGCCAATTAGGGCACTTCTTCTGCCAATTAGGAGTTATATTGCAAATACCCACAGGCAAGGCTTCACAGAGTCACAGCAAACACTTGACCCAAACAACAGTTCAGTCAGGAACACTCTCGCCATAGATTAAACCATTTATTGCCACAAATGGAAATACAGTG